>VZTR01011706.1:124015-149315 GCA_013400775.1 Chaetops frenatus
TGTCCTTTTTATGTATTTTTCTTTCCTCTTGCAGTATAACTAAATGGAATACTATAGATGATTTTCAAAACTACCCTTAGGACATTTTGCCAATAAAGGGAATTGACTGGCTATCCAGGCCTGGATTTTATAATTTGAAAAACCTGTATTGTATTGTTGTAATATTTTGTCAACTGCCTCGTGCATCTCAAGGTTTTCACCTACTTTCATCTGGCTCTGTTTCAAAGAGGGTGAATCTTCCAAGTGGATATGGTCATTCTCTAACATGTTAAGGGTTACCTGTATCAGTCTTTGACAAGATTTCTTTTGACTTGCCTAGATTGCTACAATTTTCATGGCATTTCAGTTTTGATGTCCTGCAAATATGTTGTATGCTTGATGAATTCTATTCTGTTTTCCTAGAATATTTCCTCAATAACTAATTTTTCTGTTTAGTGAAGCTAAAATGAGAAAACCACTAGTATTGAGGGAGTTCATTGTAAATATATCTGGTCAGGACTCTGTTTTCAGAGGCCTTACCAAAAATTTTGTTAGCTTGTACAATTTTAGTTGAAGAAGATGTCTATCTGGATCCAAGTATTTGGGTAGGGTTGCTGAACTGGGGCTCAAAACTGGTGCTTAAAACTGAAATACATATTCTTCACTCTTTCTTGCATTTAAATGAATTTATCTAATTTTCTCTGATAGCTAAAATCCAAATAAACAAATGAAATGTAGATAGCTCCATTAGGCTATGCTCCAGTCCTTTATAGTCAAATATACTTGCTTTAATATTTTCCACTAATGCTTTGCAGACTGAACCTCAACAGGTTCAGAAAACTCTTGAATATTCAACAAATATTTGAACATATGGCCCATGATATCATTCTGTTGCTACAATAAAAGTATGTTCCTTCTTATATATTTCATTCAGAAAGGTAAAACTGCTGTTTCCTGTAGCTGAATTATCTGTAATTTTTCTCTGGCTTTTCCAAATTTCAGGTATTTATCTAGTCATACTGGCCCTCATCATGATTGTCAACTGCAGCATCCTGGAGTCTCCTGAACCACGATCAGGTCATCTTACAGATCCTGAGGACATTCTCCTTCCTGAGAAATTTTCTTTCCATTTGACATGAGCATCTTTATCAAACAGAGTGCAGAAATCATTTATCCTTAGTGCTACTCCTGGTCCTGTGTGCCTAAGGCTTAATGTGAATTGAAGCAATCAGCCAGGATGTCAGTGCTGCCCCTCTCCTGCACTCCCTTCAGACCCTTAGAATGTTTTCTCTGCTTCAGAGTGTCTTCACTTTGTCTGAAGTATCAGTCCAGCAGTTGTGTTGCCTGTGGCAGAGCTCCCTGAACCAGGGATTGCAGCTGGTTGCACTTAACATCCTACCCTGCATTGGGCTCTTCACTGTTCCCTATGACAAAGAACCTTTTTCTAGGAATCTTTCCTAGAATTTCTAGGATACAAATATCTAAGCACTATTGTATGATTATCCCTAAACTATTTTTAAAATCCTGAATACCCAGGAAAACACTTTTCTCCTAAGCATGTTAGCTGAGATAAGGTGGGAAGCTTTTCCTTGGCCCCATAGCTAAAAGCTCCAAAGCCTTTACCAAGGCCTGAACACCTACATCTTTTTCTTGGTCATTTCAGCAGAACCATTTTATTTCATTCTTGTAAAGGCCTATTCCGTAATTATTTGGATGAGTCTTTATACAGAGTTTGGTTTCAATTTATAGATCAAACTTGATTCATAAAATGGTATTTTTAATACTGCCAATTGAGAGGTTTGGCATTATTAAAATCTGGTGGCTTTTTAACTTACATAGTTGCTATTGTGTAATCATAATAGACAATACAGGAAAAAAAAAACCCAACAAAATAAAACAACATAATTTTGTTCCTAACTTCCTTGCTGGAATCTAGAAAATTGTGGATTCTAATTCAGAACAGCTGGCTCCAAATATGTCAAGTTTTGTTTGATTGCATTACCATTAAAGAATATTGAAATAAATGGCTTATCTCAAAGAAACTAAGCAATCTGATGCCTTATTTGGTAAACAGTCTTGTGTCTCTGAAGGATAGAATTAGATTTAGTCTTAAAATAAATATTTAAGATCCCAACAACATTTTTAATGATTTTAGTTTTAGAACATGCTCAGAGCTCTCATGCTGATTCTTTTGTTTAAACAGCACTAGCTCTAGTTTCATGCATAAGTGCTGTGGCATGCCTCTTCTGGTTTTTGCTAAACAAGGAAAATAAAAAATTGATAGACAATACATTAATATCCAAAAATAACTTTTTCTTGTCACTACATGGGCTTTTGCACTGACCTATAATAGGCAATATTTTTTTATATTCAAAAAGCTAAATACATTTCAACAGATAAAAATCTGATCAAGTTCAGCCTATTTGTTTTCCTGAATCTATGCCAGGTGTATGAGCTGAATCATTCTGGTTTGAGTTATTCACAAATAAATAACTGGCAACAGCATTAAGATTTAGTTGGATGACTAAAATAGTGAAAGTGCTGTAGAAAGACATCAAGACATTTTTCTGCAAAGCTCTGTTTCAGGCTTGTGAATTATGCCACTAAAGAGAAAGAAGCATGTATGAAAGGAGGCAAGGTAGAAAAAAACCCCAAACTTTGAATTATTCGGTCCCAAGTTAAGAATAGGAGGCAGGGGATACTCAAGATGGAGGAGCTTTAAGGACAGTGTTTTTAGATGATGATCTAATGACAAACCATACTAAACTGCTTTGTTTTGGTCTTTGTGACAGTGGGGAAGGACATCGGCTTTTGCATCCCTGAAAGGGGTGTTCTGTTAAAGATTAGAGCTGTGCAGGTTTCCTTTAAGTTAAAATTATTTAATTTAAAAAAAGGTTTTAATTTTAATCTTGTTTTAAAGAACTGTCCTTTAAATCAAACTTCCATTTAAATCAAACACTTCTTGAAATGTTTTTGAATCCTATAGATAAAAAGCCTTAAACACGTTAATCTTCTTTCGTATGCTTCACAGTCTCTTCTTTCCCACCTTTAAAAAATTTGAGCAAAATAAAATGCCTTGCTGGTCTTCGGTCATAAGTGTTTTCTGTCAGGGTAATTTTTTTCCTCCCCTTATACTGATTTGTGTTGTTTACATAAAATAGCTAGGTAAAGTCCATATTTATAAGCTCTCTTTAAAAGGAGCTTCTTGCAGAGAACAGTATGGGGCAATAGCAGGATGTTTTTGTGAGTCTCTGGAGCTCCAGGGATTAACCTGGTTTCCACATGAAAACCTGCCCTAGCAGCAGTGCAGCCATGCTAGTGCAGTCCCACCTGCAGTTCAGAAGTCCTGGCAGTTTCAACCAATCTGACACTTGTCTATGATACACCTAATCTACAGCCCAGAGACACTACTCAAAGATAATTCAGAAGTGACTTGACATAACATGCAATCTATCTCGCCACATCTGTATGCAGCTGCCTTCTCTGTGTCTTGCTTCTGCAGGTGACCCTTGCTGGTCTCTTGCTTCTGCAGGTGACTCTTGCTGCTGTCGCCTAGGGAGTTATTTTGGCTTTGCAGCTTTCAGATGCATGAACTTCAGTGAAACATGAATAACATCTTACAGGCCATCATAAACATATGCAATACTCATCACTGAACTCAGGCTTTGGTTATCAAGTGTATTTGGGGCACTTGTTTAAAATCAAGTCCCAGGTGCAGAGCTGGTGTCACAGAGCCAGCCTGTTTCTGGCTATACTTGCTGGTGAAGCCCTCGCATGAACCGCTGCAGTTGTCTGGATTTCAGCCCCGTTGTGGTTACGCTTTAGCCTGGCAGTTCTGCGAGCTGGTTCCATTCTAAGCCAGAGAAGGATACTGCAGAGGTTGTTTTGTCAGTGAAGAAAGGTTCTGCATTTGTCCAGCTCGGTTGCATGGGGCTCTAACAGATCAGTCCTGGCATCAACCCCAGACAACATTCAGATGAGAGTCATTCTGCAAGAGACCTCTGCGCTCATGTCCCCTGGCATTTAGATTTGCAAAAGGCTTTTTTACTCACAACCTCCATGGTGCAAATATCTCAGCCACCCCTAGTCTGAGACTCTGCATGAACTAATAAATATTGCCTTGAATACTAGGCAACATGAAGAAGGGCCACAAGGACTTCTCTACAACTCTTACGTCCAAGCAGCAACGTTAAGCCAGAGCTAACACCAAGTAAATCAGCTCAGCTTAAACCACCTCTGTGTAAGAGTTACTCTGAGGCACACATGTTAAGCTATCCATAACCTCCCTCTTAGACACCACATTTTCAAAGCTTTTCTCTTCATAAGTTGAGTAATGGAACCCTTATTACTCTAGATAATAAGAGATCATTGCATGTCTTAGTGCAAAAATAAAATATTTGCTACTTTAGGAATGATTTTGTAAATACCGAACATTTCCTGTGTAAAGTGATGCAGTTCTTAAAAGAAAACACTGAACAAGCAAAAAGAGTTAACCTGATTCCACTGAGGGAGAATCTGCCTGTGAGAAATCTCTACAGCAGACTGAAATCTAGCTGCTGTTAGTTTTTTTGTTGGAAGAAAACCAGACCATCATTTTGCCCACTTCCCAGAAGAGAGTGTCTGTGGGTGTTCTCTTTTCTTTCTCACCAGTAATAGATGAGATCTTGCAATAAGACCTGACTGCTAAAGAGACTACCTCAAGAAGCTATTGTCGTGGAAAACAATGACATCAGCCCAAGATCTGTGTTGTTGCTCTTGCACCCTTCCTGTGGTGCAACATCAGTAAAGAATAGTTATTTGTTTCTTGGAACAAGAAATAGAGCAGAATTTCTAATGCTTTGCTGGATTGTTTTGCTTTCTTACAGCCTTTTTTATCCTAACCTCTAATTATGTTTCTCCATGGATAGGAGAAAAAATTTATTACAAATACTGGGTTCTCCAGGAACATGTGGTATGAAGATGATGGGAAGTGACTTCTCCTACTTGTATGTGTGTGTCCCAAAATAAATTATTCCTCTATTTTGGAAAGAGATACGTAAATTTATGTGAATCTTTTATCCCATATGACAGGGAGCCAGCACCATGATTTTGACTGCTAAAGGAAACCTCGATTCATGTGTCTTTGTAGTACTCCTTATGTCAGCTAGATACCTGACATGAGCACATGGATTCATTCAGTTCCTGTCCTGGGCCTATTATGAAATCTGTTAAATAAAAGCACACAATCTAAACTGGGTTCCTATTCCCATCATAGCTTATTCTGCTTCCTCATGGTAGAAAAGGCTGATGCCAATGGATCATTACTATCAGCAAGTCAGCAGAGAGCAAAGCAAGTTCCACCATAAGAATGAATGTAATAGCATGAAAATGCATACAGTGACTTAAGTACAATTTAAATACACAAGAATGGTGTATATGGTGTGGAAGGTGAAGGGCCACAAGCAGGACCATCAGCTGGAGGAGATGCTGGCTTTTTGGTAGCCAAGATGTTTCAGTGGACACGTCACAGTTTGCTAACTGTCATCATTCCCTCCTTTTTCTATTTTTCATCCTGGATAGATAACTGCAATTCACCCAAGTTAGAGAAAGGTGATGACCATGATGAAAATGTATCCATTCAGAAATAGGCGATAGGCAGAAAATATTAGTTTAGGCTTTCAGCCTCAGAAAAGTCACTGAGCTTGGCAGACATGAAGTCACAAATTCTAGCCCCCAGAAAGCCAGCCTCTCCTCCAGCTGACAAGCCTGATGATCTTACTGGCTTCTTTTAAGTAGTTATGTTCTTGTCACTGTCATCATCTTCCTGAGATCAATTAAGGTCATTAATGCATGAAGGATGGAAAAATGAGTGGGTAAATGGGGGTGGGCAGAGAAGGCTGTAAAACAATTAGTGGTGTAACTCTGAAAAAACAGTGCAGAGTGTTCTTGTGCTGTATATTGAGGAAGTGGTATAAAACATTCTAGGGTTGGTCTGCATTCAGCAAAAAAGGTAAAGTCTTTCCTAAGATAATTATGGTGGGAAGCCTACGTCTAGCATAAGCTCTCCACAATGTACTAATACTGGAATTTATATCATAGAGGTCATGTTCTTCCTTCACTGACCCTTAGAATAAGCTGTAATGCCATGGTATAGCCACAGGCTCTTTATTCGGCAGCACTCCTGCTTCCTTTGGTGCATCGGATGAATGATGCTCACTTAATGGACAATAATCCAGCACTGTCTTCCCTTTGATACTCAGTGTGTGGCCCTCCAAATGATTTAATACATATTGTTTTGAAGACGGAGCTATGAACTCTCTTAGGAGTTTTTCTCACTACAGTGCATGCATGTGTTCCACAAAGTGAATTATTTCACCGTTGGTGTAGAGGAGAGGCTTTTCCACACAAAGGGTACATTTCAAAATACCTGCTGATTTTGGTTGCCTAATCTGAGGCATGCTGGGTGTGGTTTGTTCAAGGCACTTGTAATGAGTAGCCTTTAATATGCAAAAATTAAGATGCCATTACTCTTACTGTGAGTTCTCAAGGCTTTTGCAAGTATTAGCCTAAGATGTCCAGGCAGATACATAGAAAATTAGGAAACATACAGTTCCAACCATTAAATGCAGTGGAATTCATTTCTTCATGGTAGTGTGAACTGAGGCATTTTCCTCTTCCAATATCCCTATCTCTTACACACTGTCATTAGATACCAGCAGTAAAACACAGGAATTCTGAAAGCAGATGTGTCCTTGCCTCCACAAACTCTGTGCCCAGAGACAAGGGCTACAAACAGGTTAGATGGCTAAGAAAAGACATAGGAAAAAGGGGCAGGAGGCCACAGAGCGGAATTCTGAGGTCTCTTTGACACACAATGGCAAGCCAGTGCATGTAGTCATGTTATAAAGACCAACACAATTCAAAAGAGGATGCAACCGAGCTATGGGTGTGAGGAGACTGTCTGCAGTCATGTTCTTCACACATTCCAGCATTGTCAGCTGCTGGAAGTCACCAGGTGAGCAACTAATTGAAGGAACAACAGGGGAGCTGAGCACACAGTAGCATCAGAGAGGATGAACAGAAGATAGGACCTTTGTAAAGAGAGACAAGATCCTGAGCCCTACTTTGTGGATGGAGAAATAATAGAAGCAGTTGTAATTAGGGTACTGGAAGACAGGAAAGGGGAGCAGAAAGATTCCTCCATAACCCAAGGGAAGGTGGTCAGCCACCTGCTATATCACTTAGACACACACAGGTCTATGGGGCTGAATGACATCTGTTTATGAAAGGCGGGTCCTGCTTGACCTCCTGCTATGACCAGGTGACCCACTTAGTGGACAAGGAAAAGACTGTGGATGTTGTCTGTCAAGTAAAAAGATGCTATTCCTGGTGAACATGAGCCCCTACAATGGTGAAGACGAACTGCACACTGACCAGTGTTAGCCAGAGCATGGCAAGTAGGCTGAAGAAAGAGATTATTTCTCTTTACCTAGCACTGATGAAACTACATCTGAAGCACTGTGCCCAGTTTTTGGACCTTCCATTAAATATACCAGCACAAAAGGAAATCTAGAGGGCTACTAAGGTAATTCAGGAAGATGGAACACAGTATCATAGAATCATAGAATCATAGAATCATAGAATCACAGAATGGTTTGGACTGGAAGGAACCTTAAAGATCATCTAGCTCCAACCCCCATGCCATGGGCATACGTTACCAGAGACTGAAGGAACCAGGTCTCTTTAGTTCATGGAAAACACTAAAGCAAAAGAAAGAGGGGGCTCTATCTGCAATCTTGAAGCTCTAGAAAGAGCTTAGAGAATGGACACAGACTACATCATCATAGCACAGCAAAGGAACAAGAGTCAACTGCCATATTGCAAGAGGTAAAATTAGTTATGTGAGAATAACTGGGTATCATGTAGAAAGGCTGTATCATTTCCATCCCAGGAGAATTTCAAAACTCAGTGCTCTGAACAGCTTGTCTTAACTTTGAAGTTACTGTACTTTCAGCAGATGATTGACTTCAAGAACTTCCTTCCAAACTATTCTTTTCATTCTTTATCTCTATTAGTTATCCAAGTTCTCATTTGCTTTAAAGCTCCTTTTTTTTTAGCTCCTTGTCACTACAGAGCACACTTTTCTGTTCACATAAATCACATTTCACTGTTGTTCTGAGACTAAAGTCCTACTCTTTGACGTTTCACTGTGAATGTTTATCTGACTCTTAGTGCTTTGCCAGCGATCTTAGAGGAATGCCATGGTAGAAATAGAGCTGCCATATCACCTAGTACAGTTATCCATATTCAAGAGCAGATAATGGCAAAGTCACTCTCTGCACACATTAACCAGATCTACTTCATTTTCACTTTGTAGGTCACTATGATAGGAATAAATCACTGTAATAGACTGTTGTTTTATTACCTTGACAAAGTTCCCATAATTTTGTGTCTAATGGACACCTTTCAGTGAAAAAATGAGTAATGGCAGTTACTGACCTGAAACTGAGTCTGCAAAGAGATGGACACCCTTGCAGTTCTTCCATCAGTCAGTCCAATGATGTGAGAAAAGATCCTGCACTATCAGGGGCAAAAAGTTTCTGGGTCACTCAGCATGTAATACTCTCTGAAAAGAGGAATTATCCCGTGCAATGAAGTCAGAAATAAAATGATGTGGTGTGGGACTTTCGACTGAGCAACTAAGTGTTATTTACTTGAATCTCTCAAGTGCCAGATGGATTCCACACAAGGCAAATCTCATGGTTCTCTACTTGTTTCACTGGGTATTCTGCAGCACCTGTGAGCACAGTAACTGCTGGGATCTTATCTTTTTGCCAAGGAAGAAAGCAATTGTGAAGCTGCAGTTATCTCATGAACCTGAGATCATGCAGCCTACGCAGTTTTTCACAGACAGTGCAAAAAAGCTGTATATTTGAGAGCTGCAGTTTTCTCTTAGACTGAACCCAATGTGGCACAAACTCTCGATGCCCCATAGTTCAGCTACCTTCAGCTCCAGTGAGACAACAGGATAGAGGAGGCCAAATAGGACCAAGCAAGTTGGTTTTAATGTTGTCAGTTTTAACATAAATAATTTCCTACTCTTCCACGTACATCAGTTACCACTGTGAGTCTGAAATGACACATTTCTATTAAGTTTTGTGAGGGGAAAAATGAAAGGAAACACAGCTTTAAACAGTTTCTTTATTATTATATGGTTTGCATTATGAAAATAATCAAGAATAACATACAAAACCAGTCAGGGATTATTTTCCTTCAATGTTATATTTCCAGTCTGCAATTCCTTTTCTCAAGGAAAAGATAAGCATTTTTCTGTCCTAACCTATCAACAGATAGCACAGACAAGAACAATGTTGAGATTCTTAAGCCTGCACATATAACAAAGCTGGAAAATGCTTTTCTAAAACTGTGAGCTAGTAAATGACAAGTAAAACAGATGTCACACCATAAACACATTACCAAAAGGGAACATGTGTGACTAACGCTTATCAATTCTGACAATTCAGAAAATCATTAATGTGCAGGCAAATATTACAGGACACACCATCAGATTTTCATGCTGATTTTATGTATGTAATGGATGCACAGTTGCAGAGTGACTGTGAGATAAGGGGCTCTGAAATTACATTAGCCATTAATATGTAGAAAAATATCCTGACATACAATTTTTTAGATTACGAGAACTGCAACTTTTTAGGCTTCAGGCCTGAAAAAAAATCAGTAAGGAACCTCAGTGGCTTACAGGTGGATACAAGGATTTGGTATGGAATTGAATGTTTTCTCATAGCCGTAAGTCTCCAGTAGAAAAATTCATTTCTCTGTCTGCAACACTCAGGCATGAGATCTGTTTTGGCTCCATCTAGAGATTCATTTACAAACTGACTGTGGTACAGTCACCTGCCATGTCCCTACAGGCTTTGTGTAAGCAACCAAAAGGTACATGGTGTTGAGCACTTATAACTGTTTTTAATACTTAGATTATTATTTTTTCTAAACCACGGGCCCTGCCTTTCCCAGTCATTCCTAGAGTGCGGACTCCATCAAAGGGCCCTGTGTTTTCTAAGTGAATTATCAGAAAATGACCAAATCTTTGTCAGAGGTTATAGCTTGGCATGTGCTCTGATACTTCATATTCATCAGCATCCAAAACATAAATTGATTACAGGATTTGTACTTCACTTGTGAATGCTCCAGATGGATAATGGGCAGCTTTTGGACTGGGGGCTATTTTCTCTTCCCAGCTGAGGCCTGCTCTGGATGCAATTCTAATGAAATTTCATGTAACAAATAGTAGTATTGTTAGACCTCAGTTTAAGCGCATTTGCTTGAAACAAAATGGTTTCAACACACTAGAGCAATAGCCCTCAGCTATGTGTAACTTTGTACAAGGGTGTTACCAGGAGGAACATTTCCACAGCATGTTACTGCAGGAGCCTTTCTGTCTGATAGCGCTGTCACCACCATTAACTTCTGCATCTCGATAGGGTCCTGAAGGTCTTAAAGACTTAGAAGCAACTCACAGCACTTGTGTACCACAAATATACAGGTTTAAGTTCAGCACTTCCAGAGCAGACATTGCAGATGGCTAAGTAGCAGGAGTCCTTGGGAAAAATAATCTGTGAAAGGAGAATTTCATCATCCTCACTCCCAGACAAAGACCTGCTTTTCTTCAGAGATACTCAGACTTTTTCTACAAATTTCAATCCATTTCCTATGTAGGACAACTGTTACCCTCTTACCTTTATCTATACTGTTAAAAAATATCATATTAAAAAAAATAGGGGAAAAAAGGGAATATATTTATTGTGTTTATTTCAGAAAGAACAGCTTTGAAAAAAAAAACTTACATTCACTTCAGAAGCTCAGCTTCCGAGCAAAAGTGAGGAGAAGTTCATTGCAAAATTTTGGTTCAGGAAGACTCAGATTGAAAACATGAGAAGAAACTAAACACAAGAATAAAAATTTGCATTCTAAAAAGTATAACTGAGGCAGAAGCAGCCTCTTTTGCTCAATCATGCATGCTTTGTGAAAGCAAAAAAGAAAGTGACAAGGGAGTAAACAAAACCAGTAGTAATCAAGGCATTTAGAAAAAAGTGGATTTAAATCTAACTGAATATCAATGTTTTTAATGCAACATGATTCACTAAGATTATATTTTAAAGATCACAAGTATGTACTATCACTTGATTTACAAGTTCTGCTTATTTTAGTTTATAGTTTCTTCAGTACAACAACAGTCTTCCAGAAAGTGCTAGTACAGCATCCAGAACAAAAATTCTACAAATTTATCTTAGGTATTTGCTTGTTACTCTGACACAACCAATAGTTGATCTATATTACTTGTATAGTGATGAATTGATGGGCTTGGTTTAAAAAAAACATGTTATGAGAAGGGATAGAAATTACAGTGTTATTTCATTCTAATACCCTCGTTTTTTCATAGCTTTTCACAAAACACAGGGGTAAAACCTGTAAGAAATTAAGCTAATTTAAGTTAAAAAATCAAGTAGTGAGTGATGGTCAAAAGAGGGTTTTGTGCATTTGAACAAATGAAAAAGAGCAGAGCTAAGAGGAAGTAGTCCAGACCAACTCTCACTCCAGCTTAAAACTGCTGGTTCAGACCTGGCTCTGGACACAGTTTCATTTGCAGATAGGTACCCAAATTGGTATTTAAAGCATTATTACAAGTTCAGTCCTGCAGGACTACAGCAGCCAAAATTATCTCCTACAACTCTCTTACTGTGCCAGTCCAGAGTAAAGCACATTTTGGCAGGGCAAGGAACCTCTGCATTTAGACCAAGTCTAAATTTATTTAACATCCATGATAGATGTCTATAGACCAAAAGATACTCAAGCCAGTAGGATAATTCAAACCATATGCAATGCTGACTTCAAAAGAAAGCATAGCCATGACTCAGAAAAAACTCAATTTGTCAGAAGTGTGGGTTATTTTTGCTGCAGAATTATACATATGAATTTGAACTCGTCTCAGTCACCGAAAATAATTGAATATACACAGGCAACCTCATTGCAGCCTACAACTCCCTCATGAGGGGAAGAGAAAGGGCAGGCACAGATCTCTTCTCTGTGGTGACCAGTGGCAGGACCCAAGGGAATGGCCTGAAGCTGTGTCAGGGGAGGTTTAGGTTGGATATTAGAAAAAGGTTCTTCACCCAGAGGGTGGTTGGGCACTGGAACAGGCTCCCCAGGGAAGTGGTCACAGCACCAGTCTGACAGAGAAGCATTTGGACAATGCTCTTGGGCACAAGGTGATTCTGGAGGATGGAGGGCTAGGAGTCAGACTCAATGAACCTGTGAGTCCCTTCCAACTCAGGATACTATTATAGGATTCTATGATTCTATGATTCCATGATTCTATGATTCCATGATTATGCACTTCCAATTCTGATGGCTTCTCCCACAAAGCATGAGTGAACGTGTATATTAGGAGACCATTGGTATAAAGAAAAGCCTCACCTACTATATTTCAACAGTAGGAGGAAATATCAAAATTTTTAAAAAGCATTTCAGGTTAAAAAGAAAATACTTAAAATTAGAAAAGTAGGATTGACACCAAAAAAGGTGCCAGTATTACTGGTTAAACATGTTCTCTTACAGTTTAGTTGCTAAATAATACCTGGCTTTAAAAAATTCTGGTTTTCAAACTAAAACTAGGTATGCTTAGATCCTTCCTTAAATCCCATTTTCCCACTTGTCTTGGCTCACTGTATCTTATTTATCTTGGAGGCCTTGTTATAATGACATGTGAAATACAGTATCAGTATCGAAAAATTAAACATGCATTGTGCTGAAATTATGAGGTGCTACTGTGTTATTCTATTCATGAGATATTTGGAGTGATCAGGGCTTGAAATCTTCAACTGGATTTTATAGTGCAATAAAGAGCATAATATTGTGGATAACAGCTGCCATCAGATTTGTCAGTGAGGTAATCCTTGCAGAGCTCTCAACAAAGTGCAGCAAGAGTGGAAACATGCCACAGGAAGAGCTCCATGGCAGTGCTGCGGGGCCTGGGCAGCACACACTCACCAGGAGACACCCAACACTCCAGGCAGGCTCCAAGGACTACTTAAGTTGTACAACACCCCTCTGACTGCCAGAGCAACTCAGGATGGGAAGCATGTAAAGCATGTGGCATGCTGGCTAGTTAAACTGGATTTACAGGCCCTCTGGACTGCCAAAACAGTGCTAAGCAAGTGAAGAGTTACACTGCTCCTTACACCCCCCTCTGCTCCCTTTTCCTCCTCTACCATAGACTTTGCATGGGACTTCCTCCCCATATACACCCCGTGGCCCTATGGTTGCACAGGCCCTTATTTCTCATTGGTTTTCTCCAAGTACCTACTTATTTCATCCTGAAAGGTGTTTGCTGCAATTAATATTTTATATGAAGAAATATTTAGCAGTATTCAGACTGCAAAAAACATGCAAAAGCAGATTTTTTTATATTTAGAAAAATAAATCAGGGAATATGGTTTACAGCTTGGGACTTTGAAAATTTGCTCTTACTCGCCAAGATCACAAGCACTCAGTTTTCTCCAATTAGGCTAGAAATGGCTGGTGTGATCATCTACAGACAGACTAAAAAACTATGTGTAGAAAATTGGTTCTGAACATCCTGGTTCCTAGCAGTTGCACTTCATGAGCTCAGTACTTCATTTTTCAGACTTTTCACTCATGAAAAACTGCAACATGTACAAGCTTACTTACATCTAAACCTGAATGTTTTGGTGATCTAAAATGCCTGGACTAGTCTGGTGCAATGCTTTTAGGAAAAAATCAACTATGCCAAGAATGGGAATATTACAAAAGAGAGTGGACATAATCATGCAAAAGATCCATGAAGACAAAGAAATTCTCATTAAAACTTATACCTGAAAAAAACAGTTAAGCAGAATATTTTGCCTGGAATTTGGAAGATTAAGCTTTTGTTCCCTTCTAAAACTGACTGTTTTCAGATCCGTATCTGCCTCCTCTGCAGTTGCCTAATCTAAACTAAAATTGTGATCTTCTGCCTGCCTTAGACTTTTGGTGCAGCTTCAGTAAGGAGGCAACATGCTGAGATTTTCTCACCTACAGCTCTGTGTAAAGGACAACCTTCTGGAAGATGGGACATGAGTGGAATAGGTTGAACAAACCCATTGCCTAAGTGTAAGCAAGCCTGTTGGACGAAACAGGAACACCAGTCTGTTTGCTAGGCACTCAGCATGGACAGCAAGCACTACTTAATTCTTGAGAAAGCACATGGGTCCCAGTTCTTAGGAGAGACCAGCCAGATCTGGATTCCAAACAGACAGAAGCAGCAAAGCCCAGAGACGTATATGAAGTCCTACCATTTCTCTCCTGAGCCCTCTTTATGCTGAGGTTTATGTCACTCACCCCTTTGTGCCCTATGCTTGGACTTTGTAGCCCAAGTTCCCTTGTGAAGCATGTAACACTCACCATCACCATTCTGAATGTCACTCTGGGTGGGCAGACACCTTAAAACTAGGCTCTAACGTGTATCTCTCAAGAACCTGAAGGGCCTGCATTTAGTAACTTCTGCTGAGCAAGAGAGGCACCAGGACTGCCCTCAACAAATCTCTTACAAGTATAGCATATGCTTTAAAGAAAGAAAAAACCAAAGCTTCTATTTAGAAATGACCACTAACAAAGAATCTGGCACACCACTGGTTAAGTGTTCCAGTGTCTAATTATGTGCCATTAAAATTGTTTGCTTAAAGCCTAACATTTATCTGGATTCAATTTCAAGACATTTCATCCTATTATAGCTTTGTTAGATCAAAGAATTCTCTATTATCAAACTACTTTTCTTCATGGAGGCAATTATAGGTAGATACTCATTTTGTAACCATGTCTGCCTTTAAAGTAAGCTCTGTGAGTATTACAAGGCATGTGCTTGATTTTTGGCACAAGAACTGGATACTGCATTTGGCACTAGTGTAAGCACTACTGGAACAAAAGTAGTATTGCCTCCCCCATACCATTTGATATTCCCTTTTTAATGCATCCAAGAATTGCATTTGGCCAAGTGGGGGCTTATGTTCAGCTGACTATCCATCATGTCTCCTAACTTTCTCTCGAAACACTGATCCTTGGGATGGGCTCCCAGGCCGTTTCCAGATGTATGACTTTACACTTGGTGATAGTGAAACAGGCTGCATGAGCTGGACACCAGCAAAGAAAGGCGCATCAATTAACCGTAAAGTGTATAAACCTTCACGTGCCTGAAAAATTTGTGAGTTGTTAGCATTCCAGTCTCCTGCTGCTTCTCCAACAGCTATTAGGTAAAGCTTCTGGCTTCAGTTCTGAGGAACTAACAGGAAGATGTTGGTCATTCTGAAAGGGCTTCACAGAAATTTCATTTCAGAACGTGTCAGCAGCTGGCAGTAGTGGACAGTGAGCAAGCAACGTTTCCAAGAAGCTGAACTTTATCATAGAATGTTGAGAAAGGACCTGAATTATTTTTTGTTTAGGAATTGTCTTCATCTGCTACATTTTTAAGTTAAATGTTCTCATAAATGCTCCAAAATGCATGCACTGAGTAGATTGTGCCACATTTCCAGTGCAAATTCTAACCTTAGCTATCAGATTGTGAGCTGTTTCTGTAAACACCTACTATGGGACATGCCTGAAAAGCAACACCAAAATCTTGAAACCTATGCCAGAAAAGGTGACAAATTACACCAAATTACTTGCTTAAACACAGCTACACTTTAGTATTAGTTTCCACACTATGTACTAACATTTTGCAGCTGTTATCTGAAAGAGCATTTCAGAGGGGGCAAGAAAAATGAGTTGCTTAAGGACTGTGAAAATCAAATTTAACTTTCGCCTCACTAATGCTTTGGTCCATGTACTCCTTCTAACAAAATCTGGGACCTATAGGGCACTCTTATCAGACAAGCAAGGTCCTACAGCACTGATTAATTTGATGAGCTAATATTTTATTATCTTTACCTATTACATAATGTCTGCTATCCATTTGCATGGCTTCATTATGCTTCACAAAATGCTTTTCTGTTAATATACTAGAACGTGTGTGTGAATGAGAATGCTGAAAATGCTGTAGGGAAATAGTGGACAAACTACCAACTGAAACAAATGAACAGGGATACCAAGGTCATCAGACTTTTCTTGGGTACATGCCCCCCAACACACAATTCATTGCTCATTGGTGTAATTCTAAACTGAAGTGACTAACACTTTACTCTTACAAAATCAATTATACAAAGTGATTATTGTAATTTTCACCTCAACTTTTTTTCCCTTCACCCAGCAGCTTTACAAAAATGCTTTTCTTCTTTGTAAAACAGCTTATCAGTCACATTATGAGGATGCCTAATGAAATACTTTTATGGTTTCCAACTCATTCACTCATTAAACCTCTTTCAAGCATGTAGTTCTAGCGCTGAACAGCTGTAAGGAAATGCTAAATTCTTCTGATTTAGTGCAGTTAACTTAAACAGATTGAAGTGTTGGTAGTTTTTTATTTAGACACAAGTAGCTGTGTTACCCCATTTTGGTGCTTAACTCACAATAGGGGAATTATCAATGCAGGTTTTTGAACTTGGTTGTTCAAGTAGCTGGAAACACTGACCCAGTGCCTGACACTCAGCTCTTTTGCCAATGTCCAAATGCATTCACGAACAAAAGCACTCAACTATTTTTAGTTAAGCTGCCATCATAAATTTTCATGTTATTAAAAAACTAGCTTCTGGCAAACTTCAATAAACTAGCATTGTTGTTAAGCTTTAGTTAAACTGAAGTGCAGACATAAGCCCTTGCAGAAATTGGCACAAAAAATTAGTGACAGTAAATTTCATATGGAGAGCCTTCACTGGTGGTTTTAATACAGCTTGCCTGTACCTGACCTGAAAAAAACATTTCAGTCAGAGCAGACACAACTTGTTGATCTGTTGCAGCAAATGCCTCAGCAGGCTGACTCCTCCAGTAAAGAGCTTGCAAGATGAGAAATCAGTTTGAATGCAGAGTTACATGTTTTACCAGTCCTTGGCTTTCCAATCTGTTCTCTGCTACACCTACACATTATCAGCAACTGATCATATCCTCATGAATTCTGTGCTCTTTCACTTTGTAGTACTTGCAGTATAACACTGCAAACAATTCAAGTAATTAAACTGAGTAATAGCCTAGAATGTGGAAAAAATTTACTATTTTGTTAAGTATTTTATGCTTTCTTTGGTAAAAAATACCTGAAGATGTTCAAAGCTGGAAGTAGTTGTCCAGCTCAGACGTCCCCAGCAGTGGAAGGACATCAACCAGAGGACCAGCAGGAAGATCAGGGAGATGGAGAACCTCTACCACAAGGAAAGCCTAGAAGAAACAAATTATTCAGCCTGGACAAGAGAAGAGTTCAGGGTGACTTAATTGTGGCCTTCCAGTACACCCGAAGAGAGCCTAAAATAAAGACGGAGAGGGACTTTATACCAGGGCATGTAGGGACAGTACAAGGGGCAATGACTTCAAATTAAGAATAGATTTAATTAGATTTTAGTAAGAAATTTTTTACTGTGAGGGTGATGAGGCACTGGAAGAGGTTGCTCAGAGAAGCTGTGGATGCCCCATTCCTGGATATGTTCAAGGCCAGGTTGGATGGAGCTCTGAACAACCTGGTCTAGGTGAAAGGTGTTCATGGCAGGGGCACTGAAACCAGATTGTACCTGTAAGATCCCTTCCAACTTAGGCCATTCTACGACTCTCTGATCTGAAGATGTTAAGGACAGATTTACACTTGCTGCTTCTTTACATAACAAGATTCTCACACAGCTCTCTGGTGCACTACAACTAAGCAAGCACCCTGCCCACTCAACAGCACATGCATCAGTTTGTCATTTACTGCAGGTTTAATCACACCAAAAGTAAGTCATTATTGCAAGTCAAAACTTGATCTGTTACCTGCACAAATCCAAATTTTCTTCCTCAAAATGAAGTTTAAGCAGTATCTACATACCACTAATTCAAACTATGGCTTTTTGAATTACATGACTCCAAAGTGAACCTGACAAACACTGCCACTTCAGAAGAGGAGCACAAGAAGAGACCAGTCGAGACAACAGACTGTTTTGTGCAAGATTGTTTTATTAACAGACCAGACTTTGAAATATTGCAGCTGGGCATCTTTACCTGCAAGGCAAAAAAGAAAGAGGTATTATTAGGCACATGTAGATCTGAAATAACTCGGGCCACATAAAAAAGTAATATCTTTTTACAATTTATAATTTGAGCTGAACCCACTCATTATATTTCACTGGATTTGAGACTGCAGTAGTTTTACACATGGTAACTAACTTCCACATTAGCATCTCTTCACTGAAAACTCAGATTTTGAGTACCAGACCTAAAAGGATAAAGATTTCTACCTTGAACCATTGGTACCTATACTTGATATTTAAAGACATGCCAAGACATTGTGCATATTCTAACTTCCGCTGCACTCTCATTTTAAGGACATTTCAGGGACCGTTTACATACAAAACTGAAAGCAAAAAGCCAACTTGGGACCAGCTCCTGTAAAGTTTGCTTGAAAAATTAAAGAAATTCAGTATGTTGCCAATACTGAACTGTCAACATTTGCTTTCAAGTACTATGCTATTTGCTCCCAATCTATATGAAGGAATCAGTACTGAAAGTCTACTTTTAAAATTTGAGACTATGATTTATGTAATAAGAAATAAAGACGAATAACAGGTAACTATTTACTTATAGGGAAGAAGAATATCCTTCAGATACACAGCCCTTCATAATGACATTACCTGGAGAGGACTGCCAGTATGTCACCTGAAATTACTACTGAAATTTGCCCACAGCCTCAAAAGAAACTAAAACATTCTTCTATTTTCTACATGTAGGCTACTTGACTTTTAAACAGGCACTCTATTCACAACAGCAGGACAAGAGAATGGAAGAGATGAGAACAATCAGCTACCTTAGATTTACAGTCACATATGTTTGCAGAAAAAGTGTAACAACTGCTTATGAGCACAAAATAGGAAACTGCAAGGTCACTTCCCAAATAAAAGATGAAGTAAAGCCCTAATGTATGCCACCTATATGGGATGCTGAGCTTAAAGTGCAGTGAGAAACATGAGCAACCAGATGAATATCCCTTGTTTCTCTGCAAACTGTCACAAGCATTTACAGCAACTGCAACAGAGAACTAGAAGCTTCCCATCTGTAGGAAGGCTCCTGAAACCAACACTACCAGTATATATCTGGTGTTTAGTAGGGAAGATGGAGTAGAAAGGATCTACACTGACAGAAAAGCCGCAGTGTTTCCATTAAAAACAGCATTATGCTCAGAAATCAGACAGGAGCATACAGTACTCCTCAGCCCCGGTTAGGCACTAACTTCAACGACACATCTGCCAGTACTGAACTCCCAAGTTTCTGCCACCAGCAGCAAAATTTCTACAAGAATAGTAGTGGGAGTAACTTAACATCACCCCAGGCACCAAACATTACAGCAATTCTGCTTCTCAAGGTTACCAACATCTTCTCATAGTTGAGCTAAAAAGCTTTGCAAGAACACAGTCCACAGTAAGGAACTATTTTCCTTAAGTTGGAATTTCCACATGCCATGTAACCAGTGCTTTAAAACTCTGCTGACTTCACAGATGGGAGACAAACAGCACAACATGCAAGGAGCCTGAGCTGAGGAAATGAGCAGCCTACAAAATAAGCTTCAAGAATAAATGCTGTCAATCAAATGGAAAGCATTCCCTAGGTCTCCTTGAGCTCTTTGGACAGACAGCAGACACCAGTGAGCTCAATTTACTGTGCCTTGGCTGTTAGAATTTTTTAACACTTGAGAAAAAAAAAAATGAAACAGCAAAACAAAGCAAGGTAAAGCTTCCTTCCCTTCAGTTTTTATTTCTGAGAATTCATCCAAACGCAACTGCACCTGTTTTAAAATGTTAAGTCACAACACTACCCATTTTTACAAACCAATCCTCTGAAGCTAGAAATTCGTAAGTAAACTGCACATCTGATCTAAAGGAAAAAAGAAAACCCTACCAAAAAAACCCCAAACAACAAAAACCCCACCCCAAACAAATCCCAACAAGCCAACCAAAAAAACCGTTTTGACTTTGGAGGAATTAGTTTGGGGAAATTGGGTCTTTGATATCCTTTCCAAACACCCTAACACAATAAAGTTTTCCTAAATTCCAGCATACCAGTCAAACCAAAAAGATATTTATACTTGACTGAAACTAAAATATGGGCAACACTGAAGCTAGTTGAGTGTCTAAAAAGCAAAGAGAAGTACAAGAACTCTGAAAAAAGCGTTGGCTTTGAATGACAGAGACTTCTCACCAAAGCAGAAGCAGCAGAGCGACAATAGAGAAGACATTGTTTGCAGTAAATCCTACCTTTCGGACTCAGCTGTCACTGTTAAATGCCTTTAAATGTTAATAAGCCTCATTTCTAAAGGACAGACTACTCAAATGGGCAAATCAGTCTTTCAAAATTACCACTTTTTTCACTATACATAAATGCTTTAAATGAATCATTCTGAAGCTTGAACAAGCTGAAAACTTAGACCAGTCCTAATCCAGCTTTTCTAGAAAACCTGAATCACAAGACTTTGGTTATATTCCCAGGTCATTAATGAGGGTTGAAAATTTTGACCATGACTTGAAGGCTTCCCATCATAAAAGCAAATAAGGTTTTATTTAAAACAAGTTATTGATAATGTTAGTATTTCCAAAACGTAACAGCTACAGTGACAATTTAACTTCCAAAATATTTAAGCTTTAGTAAGGCTTCCAAAATAAAACCAGAACACTGTGTTGTTCAAGTAGCATTATACGGTAAGTACCACCCAAGAATGAGCGAGCATCCATTAACTTGCATGTCTGACAAATAATGACAGCAGTCTGCAGAGCTGAACAGTTGGTTGCCTTGGGCAGTATCTCACCATTAGTTCATTCTCCTTATGAGTCTGTTGATCTGGTCTTCTCTGTTACCAGCATCCCCACCTTCCACAAAGTGGATCGTTTTCTTCTTCATTCCACCCCGAGGAGAGGATAACTTGAAGGGCCAAAGGAAGTTGTTCACAACTTTGAAGTTCTTGCCAACAGTGTAAATTTCATGGATCACATCTTCCATGCAGATGATGCCAAGCTTTCCTAAAATTCAGACACAGTTTTCAGAAAGACTACAGAGGCACTGGTCAACAACAAACTAAAAATTATCACATTGTTACTGTCATGTCTACTTATTTTGATAAACTTCAGGAAGTCAGAAAGCACTCACTTTGTCATGAAATGGAATAACTGACTTTTCCAATTAAAATGGATTAGCTGCAGCCAAGTCAACATTTAGTTAGCACATTTGGCAAGAGGCATAAGTTTCAACTGTTAAATATTTGCTGCCGGCAGTGAGGAACAACAAAAAACAAACCACACTTACTGAATCCTAGGAAAACAGACTGTTCTTTGGAGAAAAGCTAGATTACATACACCTTAACCATAGCTATGTGTAACTCAGGGAAACTCACTTTTAAGTTAGGCTGCTGAATAATGCTACAGCATGTTTCCTTAGTGCCTTTCCAGAGTCTTCAGCAACACGTTACAAGTTAACTTTCGTAAAATACAGTGCTAAAAAGAGATTACAACAGGATACTTGTACCTTTACAATCTATTGTATCTATTGCACAGGAAAAGGAACACGCATGACACAGCCTAATCTGAAGCGAAATGCAAATCAAGCACAAAAAAAGGGGAGAGACTTAGGTGGTCAGTTTCATTTACTCTGGCATGACTGCTTCCCTTCCTGCTGAAGGGAGCTTCCCAGAGCAGCCTATATCCCAACAACTGTTCACCACACTCTTTTTACTGAATACACTCATCACTACCTAGTTCTTTCAACAAGTTTAAGAATTCTGTTTACCAGAGCACAAAAGTCAAAGACAAAATGTCTAATATTAAAAGTCTGAAAGTTCAAAGCTATGATGACTCTTTCATGCTACAGCGCTTTTTCATTACTCAAAGATCTACTGACACCATAGAAGTCAAGGAGTTTACATTTAACATTACAAATTTAAAAGGCTAAAATTTGATTCTTTACACCTGTTCTCAATACTTTATGATGGAAGTTACTTCCAGCTTGCTTTGTATTAAGCAATTTAGCCAGAAGCACAGACCATCACTAAACATCAGTGTACTACAGTGACACTTAAGGACAGTAGTCCAGCTCAGCACTGATCACCCCGAGGCAAGCAGCTGGTTTCCCGTTTTTTTCAGCAGAATTTACCAAGGCGTTTCTGGATCAGGCGGTTGTCAGTCAGAGCAATGCGCTGCTTGTTGATCTTGCCATAACCACGCTTGTAGATCAGTTCATGCACAGACTTCAGGTTGGGGTAACTGAAAACAGTCACGTTCAAAAGAAGAACTGTAAGTCTTTGCAAGCCACATTTCAGGATAACCTTAACATCCGTGACTTGGATGTCCAAACCAAGCAACTAAAGATTATTTCAGCATGTTCCATATGTAAATACAAAAGCAACAGAAAAGCAAATCTCACACCAAGTTCCCAAGAGTGCAATCACATCTAGCAGCTGTGACCTTTAAAGCACTGCCTTAATAACGTTTTCAATTCAAAGATGGGAAAGCACAGAAGATAAACCCCTGCAAGTCTCACACAGCAAAATGCAAAAGCCACTCAACACTTGCACCCTGACTAGGTACAAGTGGGCCTTTCACTCACCCCCAGGCAATGTAGGGCTCAACAATGCGCAACATGTTGATGGAGGCTTTGTTGAGTTTTACAAAGGTGCCGTTAAAAATCTGCCGCAGGCGAAGAAGCTGCAGAACCTTGCGGACCTTTGGGCTGACACCATTGGTACTGGAGAAGGAAGGAAAAAGCCTGAATTATCAACTTCCCAGAAACACTACGTATAAGGTTAAAAAGACCCCACAACACAGCAGCACTGTTCCAATATGAAAACACATTTCATGAATTACGCAAAGCAAGCTTAGTAAATTAATTTACTGTTGCTATACATTTCACGGTGAAGTTAAAACATCTATTTTCATGAAAAGAATTGAAATAAGTATTATACTGAAACGATTTAGAATTACCCTTGTGCTATCCTGAGCTTAATTCTTCCAGTCACACCTTTTTTTTTAGTTTTCTGAAACATTTTACCAGAGTAGAATGAAACAAACACTTCAATAAAAGCTCAGCAGAATGTTTGGGAATAATGTAATTTTATCTAGTTAAAGGTGAGAAAGAATGTAACTGCATGTATTTGCAGCTTTGTCTTCTTAAAAAGCAGGGATTCCTAAAGACAGCAGACAGCAAAATGATTCAGCCCTTAATTAAACACACATCTGGGGCATGTACAACATCTGCCAACGACTTCTCAAAGCACTGGCAGAAGGCTTTATCTTGGGTAAGTATTTAAGTCTTCAAAACAGAGAGGTAAGAGGAAAGCCAAGTTCAGTGCTTTAGAACATAAAGCTGCTTATACCTGTACCCAACCTTACCCTCTTATCCTGATGACAAAGGCCAGTTTTGGCTCAGCTGGGACGTAGTAATTGCCAGCTTTCCGGGCCATCCTGGCCATCCGGATCTCCTGCCTGTACATGTGCCTGTACTCCTTGTGGTAAGCCTGGGCTCTTGCATAGATGAGCTTCCTTTGTGCCTTGCGGTACTGCAATAAATTGGAAATTCGTGTTAGAAAATGCCTTTTAACACGGCAAAATCACCATCAAGTAATCTGTCATATTCTAGAACTTCCCTCAAGAAACACAGATCAGTATCACACAGCTCAGAAAAACCCTCAGTGATGCTCCAGAGAACCTGGCAGGCTGTTATACAGCAACCAATGTTACCATTCCTGACTCTCAGTGCTCTATTAGCACTGTGGTGATAAGGAGTAACGGGTACAAACTGGAAGATGGAAAATTTAGGTAAGATACAAGGAAGAAATTCTTCATTGTAAGGGCGGTGAGACACTGGAACGGGTTGCCCTGGGAGGCTGTGGATGGGCGAACCCTAACAGTGTTCAAAGCCAGGCTGCAGTGGATCTTTGAGCAACCTGGGGAAAGTGTCCCAGCCCATGGCATGGAAGTAGGAACCAGATGACCTTTAAGGTCCCTTCCAATTCTAAGATTCTCTGATCATACATCAAGCTCCCCCCTCACAAAGGTTATAACCTCTTGTCCCATACAAGACCAAATTCAATGTTACAGACAACTGCACACTTTAACTCTGCCCAGAACTTACTTAGCAGCCACTAAAAGCACATTTTAGTCCAAAACATTAAGAAAATACCAACATGCTGGTTCTCAGTCCTGTGAACTTCTGTGCTGCATCACATCAGCAGGAGCAGCAGCTGCTGCTGCAGCAGATAAGCAATCCCAGTCAAGGGATCAGAGAATACTCACCTTTTTTATAGCCAAAATCTTCTTCTGACGCTTGGCTTTCATGACCGCATAGGCCTGCCGCTTCTTCAGCAGGCTCTCGGGCACAGAGGGCACCTTCTTTACTCTAAATGAAAACAGAAAGAAAAACTTTTAGCTGGTAGAAAGAAACTCAATGGTGTTACATATGACAAACATCGAAACTCTGACAAAAAACACATGCAGGCTCACTGCCTTGAGCCACTTCACTGCGTTTTCCTCGTCCCCACTGTTCCCAGTCCTGGAACGGCATCCCAGGACCGTTCCCTGGGACTGAACTGGGTGACTCTCTGGTTCAGAACCTGCACCGTTCACATTTTGTACCAGACAAGGAACCCTGACAGACCAACCAGAGCTGCACACGACCACAACTACAAAGACTTGACCTGCTTTGCTACAATCGAAAATAAAGCAAAGTCGTTGCAACAAAACTTTCCTTTGATCAATGAACATTTCAACACGTGCTTGGATATTTAATTTGGCAGTACTGTGAAATTTATCTCACAGGACTCTCAATCTGCTCAGATTATCGCAGAGTGCATTATGCTGGAAGGGACCACGGTGGGTCATCTGGTCCAAGCTCCCTGCTCCAGCAGGGTTATCCCAGAGTACATGGCACAGGATGGCATCCGGATGGCTTTGAGCATCCCCAGTGAGGGAGACTCCAAAACCTCTCCGGGCAGCCTGTTCCAGTGCGCGGTAACCCGTACGATAAAGCAGTTTCTCCTCAACATCAGGCAGAACTTTCTGTACGTCAGTTTCCGCCCCGTTCCCTCTTGTCCCGGAGATTTTAAACTCTCAGACGTGACAAAACTCGTCAGAACAGCTTTTAGAGAACCACAATCACCCTGACGAGCGCCTACAGCAGCGCG
>VZTR01011706.1:162253-187840 GCA_013400775.1 Chaetops frenatus
GTGTTTGTGTGCGTAGTGGTGGAGAAAGGAAATCCTAATTTGCAGCCAAGTGTCCTGCTAACCCAGTGTTTGCATCACTGCCTAAGACTTGTCTTAACTGATCTGGATGGGTAAGCAATCCTTTTTCATAGCTCTTAGTGTCATCAATTACTCTGACTAGACAGGCTGAGGAAAGATGAGTGTTATGTTTTCTAGCACTGTCCCTGTCATTTTAACACTGCACTTCTTAAATCTTTTCTACTTTTATCCTTATCAGCTGTTAGCTATTATTCTCTCCCAATGCTTCTCATGCTTTGATTTCACTTCTAGGGTTTTTTTTGCAAGGAGGAAAGGTTTTTGTTATGTATCTCTAGTACTAAATCTTTCCACAATTCTCTGTATGTAAAAGCCAGTGCATCACTCACTTGATAAGCCTTGCTCCCTTTGACCTTTGAGGTTTCTGGCTATTGACACTGATGGTAAAACTGAGTTACTGATACCTCTCCATCTTTTGTGAAAAATGGCACATGTCTTTCTGCAAAGGCAAACTGAAGCTGATTTACATGTGATGCTATATGCTATTACCTGTAGTCTTAGACTTCTTAGTCTGCTAAAAATTACAGTCTTTCAGTCTTTCAAAATGCAAGTACAGTATAGGTGAGTAGGCATAGACTTTGAGATTCATGGAATCTTGGGGGTTTGAGGGTTTAGTTTGAAAGATGATATGTCACAAATGGGGAGAGATTTACATCTGTGCTTACTCTTCTGGATGAATGCTCTGTTCTTGTAAATAATTATATTAGTATAATGATTTATATGTCAGTCAAATTAACTTTTGACATGAGTGAGTTATCACAACTGGGATGGGAGGGCATGGTAGGCCAAGGAATGCTGGAACAGCTGTGGAGTTGAGGTGGCTGACTTGGTGGGAGCCTTTTGAAATTCAAGTTTGTTTGGCTGTTGAATTCTGCACCTAAATGTGCCCTGGTGCTGGTTGCTTCTGCCATCTGTTTGAACTTGTGTGGCAGCTTCTCAAACACTCCCCTTTTCAGTGTTGTTTTTGAAAAAGCTCGTGAGTGTGTGTTTAAAAGTAACTTGTCCAAAATTTCTGTTGATTTAGGATGAAACTGTAAGGCAGCTTAGTGATGGCAGTCTGTCCCGTGGGACCATCCCTTGAATCTGCATGTTACCTTGCACTAGTTTTTATATTCAGCTGATGTTTGGGTGAGCTAGTTCAGTTCACTAGCTTGTCTATAGGGCAGGGAGGAAAGCTGCTCATTTTCTTGTCCAAGTTGATTCATTTTTCCATTTGAAGACTAGAATCACTTCATCAGCATTTCAGACTTGGAGTAGCTAGTGTGTGGAGGAAAAGGTGAGAAGGAATATGATAAAATCACATAGCTGAACAGGGCCTCTGTGACTATCCTAGTGAAACCTCATTCTTGGACTTTTTTTTTGCGGGGAGTAGGATTTACATCCTCTAAATAATTAAGGAGTCATAAATGGTTCCAAGCTGTAGTAAATCCTCTGCTGGCATAACAGTCTGAATGTAACAACTTGACTTCAAAAGAGATGGCAGTATTTTGATTAGCACTATTAAAAACCCTCAGATAGAGGCAAACTAGTTTTTTGTACACATCAGATAATGTTGAGTTAACAGCTTTAGCTTATTTACCTTGAAACAATACTATGATTGCTGTGATCCTTGTGCCTATTGCACTATTTGACTTCTCTGGGAATCAGTTTTACTAACACAAAATGTGGAAAAAAACCAGTCTGGAGCCATGTTTCAGCTTGTGGGAAATAAGCACAGTTTCCACAGACAGGCAAAGGAAGTATTTTTCTCTCTCTGAAAACTCACCCCCTAAGAAAGTGAGTAGTTTGCTGATGTTTGTTTAAAATGCCTGTGCAAGCAGAATCTTTGAAAGTTGCATTAGTTGCTGGTTTAGTTACTGTATTAGCTGGAGTCTTTTGATCATTTATTGGCTTATGAAGCAAAAATTTACCTGCTAAGACTATTTTCTGCACACCCTGTTGTTGAAAGGTGGGAGAAGTATGGAACAGAAACACCCGTGTTTTTAAAAACCTAAAAGCTTCATGCATTTTAAAAATGTTACTTCTCATTCAGTGAGTTACTTTGCAGGAAGTCTTTTAGGGTCTTACTGTTTCCTCAAGAAATACTGATGCTGTATCATCTTCCCTGGTTTTCTGTTTCCACTAAGTAAGGTTCCTATGTGGAAAGGGAAACTTTCCTTCTAGTCTTGTTCCTCTTGTGAGAGGTTCTAACATAATCACTTTCCTTGTTATGAAGGAAATGATTCAAAACAATGACTTGGTGACTGAGTTGGGCAGGATGAGTAAAGTGACTCAGCTTTCATCTGCCTGCAAGTACTCTAGCAATTTCATTGTTACAGAGGTACCGGCCTTAAGGTATCTATAAAATATGACAGTCCTTTTCTGCTTAGCCACTTCTTAAAAAGCCTGCTACATAAATCATAAAACATGAATGATTACTTCATATTTTCCGTAAGTAGTTTTGACAGTACTGTTCTCTAGTAATGTTTTGGAAACCTGTAGACTAAAATACCAAGTTTTACTAAATATTCCAGAAGATGACTAAGCTTATGGCAAGCTGGAGAAAAATGTGTATTTAAAAGTTGGATTGTGTTCTTGTTCACTGAACAAAATATTCTGAGCTCTTATCGGATAGTTTTTTCTAAAATGAATTTGTTATGTGGATTTTTCAGACTCATAGGGGCATGTTTTCATTTTTGTCAAGATTATCAAATAGCTGGCAATAAATAACTGCTCTCCAAATGGTTGGACATTTGCTGCAAACTTGTGCTAATGAAGGTGAGGGACTAATGTGTTTGTTACACTAATGTCAACATAGCTCTGAAACACTACAAATCCTTTGACACAGCCATTTGTCAGTATATAAACAAAGTAGAATTTCTAGTCACTTGACTTCAGCAGGGCTTAAACCACCTTCTGGGGAAGGGAGTAGGCAAGTGTTAACTTCCTGTATCACTTGAGTAGAAAACTCTAAAGTAATTTCAAATTTGACATTTGAATAAATCTATTTTTAGGTCATCTTTGTTGATAGATCTGCCTGTGGAAGAACACAAGGTTGTTGCTGCTAACTAATTAAACTGTAATTTAAATTCCTGAATTTGCAGGAGTGTATCTGTGCTGTCACAGCCACGTTGGAGCTGTTAGTCTTGGCTATATAGAAGGCTCAAATACTGGCCTGGTAGATTTGAGCAGAAGGATTCACTTTCTAAGCTGCATCTTACTTTACAGTGGCTGCCAACTGTGTAATACTTCATTTAAATGAATAGTAATTGTGGTTTGATAGCTATGATAATCTGAGAGTAGAATGTAGAATGAGACTAATATTCACACAGAATAAATATCAACTTGTCTAATAAAATGCCTTTGGGCAGGAGGGAAGAGGTCAGCTTTTGAAAGTGGGTTCTTTGAAACCTTCAGTTCTCATGCTTAGATATGCCCTAAATTTGTGCTGTCTGGAGAAGTCTGCAGGTATACATTTGTTCCACTTTGCTCTAGACTTGCTTGTTTTTCAGTGTAAGGCAGACTAAACACATGGCTGGGCCTCCAACAGCCCTCTTACCAGCCCTCTTACTTCTGTTATTCAGTCTCATCTTTTAGATTAGTTTGGCGTTTCGAGTTCACAACAGACATCGTTGGCAATATATGTTTTGCACTTTTAGGCAGAGATACTCTTTCCTTGTTTATTGCTGGCTGTCAGGAGTCTAATGTGTGATTGCTCTGGCTGGCCAAGCTTTAAAACAATTAAAATTCAAAGTGCAAAAAATGGTTTGTGAGGGCTCAGAATGTCCTAAAGAAGCTGGCATGATAGTATTGTTACTGGAGGGCTTCTAATAGCCAGGGGAACATAATTAGTTTTTGAAAACAGTATGGTAGGTGTATGTGCTGAACTTGGCTGAAAATATGTTAATTCCACAAGAAGTTCAGCTAGGTGCTCTGCACTGCTTCATTGGGCCCTCCCTCCAGCTGAAAGGACTTGAGACTGAAGGAGAAGGAGAAATGGAAGAACAGACACTGTTTCAGAGCAGGAGAATTAATTGCAGGCAAGAGCTCCTATCAGAGAGATACAGGAGAGATGTAGCAGAGGAATTGGCAGGCTTTCCAGTTAGCTAAGATGCTGTGTTGATGAACTTGCAGTTAAGGTAGTGATGAGGAGTGCAAGGTCTCTGCTGGCTTATGAACAACTTCCTCTGTGAGAGGAAGAGGGCATGAGCTGTTGAGCAGGGAATTGGTGTACTTAAGTCGAGAATTGCAGAATGGCTGAGGTGGGAAGTGGCCTCTGAAGGTTGCCAGGTCCACCTCCCCTGCTTAAAGTGCCCAACCTAGAGCCAGGCTTGTGCCCAAACAGCTTTCTAATACCCCTAAGGATGGAGATTTTCACCACCTCTCTGGGCAACCTGTAAGAATGTGCTTCTTTTTTCATAGCCATATGAAATCAAAGACTTGCAAACTCTGGAGGGAAGAAGTCCAAATACATAATCAGTGATTGAAGCAGTCATGTATACTGCTGCATGTATAGGAAGCACTTACACATCAGCCAAGCAATATCTGCAAGTACATGTGAACATGGACAAGTTGCTGTGCATTTATGGTATTCTGTGTATACAAGCAGGTCCCTTAAAGGCAGCTAGATGTTTCCACATAAATAACTGGTGGCATATAGACATTAGAAAGATTGGGCAGTTTACAGGACATGCCTGACATCAGAGGATGGAAATAATTTTTTAAAAAAACATGTAAATCTAAAATCTCTTAGGACGAAAAAATACAAAAGTTCTCAGGAGCAGGAAGGTGGAGACTGCATACCAGTAACATATAGGCTCTGAATTCCATTTGCTAGTATATTGATAACAAGGGTAGTTCAGCTCAAATACCTGAATTTCTTCAAGCCCAGAAACTATATAAAGTAGTGAGTCCTAAACAGAAGTGAAAAGCGTTCTTAAGGAGAAATCGGGGCTACCTTTGCCTCTGTTCTATGGACCAAAACCCCTGTTCTAGGTTATGGTGCACAGAAAATCTAGAGTGATGCAGTGGTAAGGGATGCAGAAAAGCTTTACTGCAGAGACCTCGAAGTCTGATTAGCAGCAGAGCACTATAAAGCTTGCAGTGACACCTTTTACACCTTGATGCTCAAGAGGAAAGTTTCTGAAGTCAGAATTGTAGTACTTAGGTAGTGTTCTTGAATACTTAACCCACACATTAGATGAGAGGGAGAACAAAGTTGTTTTCTACCCCAGTTTGGGGTAAGATCACAGGAAATAAGGCCTTAAAAGAGGGGGAGACAATGTAGTGATGTGATAATGCAACAATAATAAAAGTTTCTGTTGCAATGTCCTTCACTAAGCATTTTTCATATCCTTCTCTCTGTAGACACAGCCTTTTTCAACTAAGCCTTGTTAACAAACTATACAAAAGGCAATTTTGTCAGACAATGTTCAGTTGCCCTAGGCATAGCATAATTAGTTCTTGTAGTAAAGAGTGAAATCAATGATTAATGTTTGAGAGATAACTAGTGGTCTTAGTTTTCTGTGGGCTTTTTTGTTTAATAGCATTACTTATCTTTATCTTTACTGTCTACCCATTGTAAACAGCTTTGTGGCACAAAGTTCTGATTAAGGAAACTATTTAATTCAGTTTCAGCTTTTGTCTGATAAACTCAGCATGAGTTAACTCCATGTAAAAGAGGAACCACAATGATAACTGAACTCTCCAAAGGAAAAAGTGGTGATACTGGCTTTGAAAACTGGAGAAATTCTGGAATTGAACCCTAAACAATACAAATGCTAAACAATGTAGTAATGTAAATGTGGGCTGTGGCATACTTGTTCTTCAGCAAATGGTGTGACAGATGCTTATTGCTACTAACAAACCCGCTTACAAACTTCAATAAATAAGATTTAACCTCATTTTGTACAACTTTGGTGCTTCAAGTGATTCAAGTGATAGCTTATGTTTTTACTAATCTAAGACTTCATGTGCTTTGGTGCAGTGTTTCATGCAGAGTTGGGAGAGAAGAAAATTATGCTTATTTCTCAGTAAATTAAATACAATTTTAAATTCACTGATGTTTCTTTTCATTTGTGACATACATCATTACAGTATTCATTTTCTTACCTTCACTTCTTAAACTGAGTAGATTTATCTGTAGTTTCAGTCTGTGTGCTAATGTAGGCTATCCAAGGTATTTGGGAGTGTATGTGTGGCTTTGCTTCTGTGTTACTCACCATCGTCACAGACTTTTGTTTGTCTGTCATGTTCTTTCATGGGCTCCTGGTTGGGAGGCAATTGTAGCATTTTTACTATGCATTTATGTTAAGCATTAACTGCTGGTGCAGTTCAATATTAAAGGAATCCCCGTGGCCCCAAAACAGTGGGTTTTTATGTGAAGGACAAGTAAACCTTCAGTGAGAACTTGAAGGTTGTGTTGCCTGCCAGGAGATAAATAACTAAGGAATTTCTTTTGAGATGAAATATTGGAAGGTCTAGCTTTTTTGTTCTGAGTGCAGGGCCTGTGCAAGGCACACTTGAGGACAGTCCTTGAATAGTTTCCTTTTTTGCTTTTAACACAGCCACCTGTGGAAGCTTGGCTTGAGGACGTCATGTTTATCTCCTGATCCTTTTTGCTTCAAAAGGATCTGAGTAGTCCTATAAAAAAATTAAGAGAAATGTGACTTTATTTTTTAATTCATTACTCTAGGAAGATTGTGTAATTCTGACCTATATTTCATATTGTTTCTTGGGAATAGAAACCAAAGATCAAAAATAGTTCTAATTTCCACAGCTATTCAAATATTTACTTAGACAGTGGCTAATTATCCAGAAGGGGCCCAGCAGTTCTTGAAAACAGTCAGTAGAGACATCTGAGGTCCTTTAAAGTACAGCTTTGGTCCCTTGTGTTAGCAAGGTCAACAGTAGTTGTAGACTTCTGTCTGCCTGCTGTATTCAGGCTGTTACTGTCAGAGCCACATCCTTTGTATTATGTGGTCACTCTAGTCTTCAACTCAGTACTTGGTATTTTCATGTAGTCTTAGTGCAGTTACTAATCCCACCTTAAGATAACATTTCAGAGATACTTGTAGAGGGGAATTCAGGAAGGATGTGGAGACAATATAGGAAAAGTGATTGAGGTGGTAGTGAAAATGACAAGTAATTATTCTCAGTTCTCTTTGGAACCAAATAAAAAAAGCCAGAAGGAAAACAAGTGGTTAAATGCAGGCTTGCAACTTCATGCTTCAGTGCGTGAGAAGGCATTTTGGATATTTTCTTGCCTAACTTGGATAAATCCTCCTATGAAAGAGTTCTAGGATATATTTTCAAGGCCTCTTCTAAAACCACTTGGTGATGACTTTCCCTGTAATCCTGTAAGCAAGGTTCTAATCTGTGTTTATAAACTGTATGTAAAGTGGCTGTCTTCTGAAATAAGCTGGGCTATATGGCTGTAGCTGAAAATAACTTCAGTGTGTTTACTGATAAGCTTGCCATCGGGGTTTTCTGCCTTTCAGGCACCTTCCTTTCCCTTTCAACATATATAGTGGTGCATTAGTGCAATACCACATAGTTTGGACAAACCTACTACAGGTAAGACTGCCATAACCTGTCTGCAGGAAAGTTAGAGGTGCTCTTTTGTCAGACCTTGGTGCATTTCTTCTCAGATACTAGAATGGGACAAGAAATTGGGGCACATGGAAGTCTCAGGTTCTGTGGTGGAGTGGCCACATGCTGTCCTGCACAGGAGTAAGAGAACTTGCAGTGTGTTGTGCTGTAGGCTGTGAAGAAGAATGAGAAGAAAAGACTGAATGTCCATGCTGAGGGAGAAAGAGGATATAACATGCATTTGACATTAAAAAAATTTTTGGTGTTAGTTAAACTAACAAATCAGCTAACATGTGGCTGCAGGCTGCTATGGTCTCTGGTACCTTAGTTCCTAGAGATGTCTGGATGTGAGTCTTTGCCTGACCACACCAATTTTGCTTCTTTGGATCTGCCTAAATAGTTTTTAACATGAAGATGAAACAATACATTTACCCAAAAGTTGCACTTATTTGTGCTGTCAGGCAGCTGCTCTGCCAGTCAGGAATAGTTGTGGCTTGGAAGAAAATGTTTTCTCTGTTACATCAGTATGCCACTGTTGTGTATAGTGATGTAAAAACTCACCTCTTTTGATAAGCCTCAAAAAAATAACCATGCTCCTTACCTGATGGAGCTGTATGGAAAATGAGCTTTGGCATATACTTTGGCATAAAAGTATTTCTACCTTACAGTAATGCAGGTAGTTTATGCCATTAAAATAGTTCCAAGAGGCTGTTGACAGAAGGCAGAAAGTATGAAGAAATTTATTGTACTGAAAAAGAGACACTTAAAGAACTTGTGTTGGTACCTGTTTATTTCTTTCTTTGCTATAGAGGCAACTCTCTAAACATGAGGTAGTACATACTTTTCTACTTCGGTGTGCTTTCTGCATTCAGTATCCATTGTCTTGAGCTGCATACAGCTAACATTGTTTTCTGTGGATGCTTGCTTTATTCTTTAAGAATAATTAATCTGAAATTTAATTAAAAAAATCACTTTCCCAAACACAGTATTTCTTCATATTCTCATTTGCAGTATTTAAACTAATTTGTCTTGACATTGCAGCTGTGCTGCTCTTTGTGTTGCACAATCTTTTGAGTTTTGTTTCATTAAGAATGGAACTAAAGAATTTGGGGAAGGGGAGGGAAGAAGTGCTAGACTGTTAGAAGTTAATTTGCCGTAAACCAAAATGTTGAGAACAGATTACGAAAGCTATGAAGTGACATGTAAATGCTTGTTCAGTTTCACACTTGTGAGAAATAAGTCATTTAAGCTGTGTGCACATGAAATAGAAATTTGGTTACAGCTACTGGGAATAGTTTGGTCTTACTGTTACATTCAAAAGCATAGGGGAAAATGCTCAGAAGATTAGAAACTATTCCAAAAAACTTAAAGGCTAAACTAGCTTTATTGTGTTCACAACATCTTCATATATTCTGTCTATCCTACCTAGTTTCTGTCTATCCAAAGTATGTTGCAGGGTAGAAAATTCATGTTTTCACTATGCTTTTGGGGTTTACTTTTTGCTTTTGGTTTTTTGGTTTTGTTTTTTTTTTTTCCCTGAATAATAATAATAATAAAAAATAGCTAAGAGTGAAGAAGATGCTTAACTTGCATTTCTTGATGTTCAACACTGCATAACTTCCCTGACTGTTCACCCTGATGCATCACAATTCCTTTCATCCTCTATACTACTTACTGATTTCTCCTCAGTGTTGAAAACTGTGGTATGTTTGTCACGAATAAATGACCCAGCTCTGACTTTAAATACTTCTATGTTTTGGTTACATGTCTTCCTCTGCAGCTGTGAGAGGTAAAACTGAAGCTTCAAGGGTCAAAACAGAAGGCAGATAGTTTGATTAAACCACTTGACTTGATTTGAATTATTTTGGAGGCCTCTGGTTCATGACCTCTAATGCCATGGACAAAACCCATCTTTTGCTTGGTGTCTTCTAATACTTTTTTTAATGGAGGATTAACATGTCCATGCATCAGCTCAGAAGACTAATGTGGTCTGTGTACCTGTTCAGACAAACTCTGGATGGGAAGGCCACCCAGGAGGCATCTTGCCTTAAACCAGTCAAGCTCTTAACTAGTTTGTCAGCAGCACAACAAGCACACAGAAGACTTCAGGTCTGGTAGGCAGATGTAGCTGGAGCTGCAGGAAACTAGAAACAAGAAACTAGGTTGATCTGGTTTGTGTAATGGGTAGAAAAACTGGGAAGCTGAGTATGGAGGAAGCTGCTTTGATCGAGGAGGTGTGCGGTGCCAGAAGCTCAGTAAGAACACTGATTTATTTGGGGATTGCTTATACTACGAAAGAATAACTTCACTTTGGGATTGTTTTTCCCAGCGAGAGGAGGCTGGGAGGAGCAGTGGGCAAGCCTTTACCCTGAGCCTGGAAATGCATCCCCCGGTAGGGTGTGTCTGCCTCTGACAGTGCTTGTTTTCAAGTGCTGACTCCCAGCTGCTGCAGATGGCTGGAGGATGGTAGCAATTGAGATGACTTTCTCTGACATCCATTTAGTGGAGATGATGATAGTTGACTGCTAAGTTTTCTACATGTGATAGTTGTGCTATCTTTATAGACTCCCTCAGGTTCAGGTGTTAAGTGGATTTGTGGGATAATGTGCTGTGACAGAGTATAGGGGCTTGCTCTGAACAAGCTATCTCAGAACACTGAGGTCTCATACAAAGAATTCCATAGATTTCTAGTTGTCTTTAAAGCAGAGGAGCTGTGTGTTTTTTCCAATGTAGCCATAAATGGCTTTTAAGAGATGACTTACATGAAGTGACTAGCTCTGCTGCTGGGAGTTGTTCAAGTCTGCACTTGAGATGCTGAAGACATCACCTAAAAGTGTCCTCAGCAGTTTGTCATGCGCTACTTTCATCTGGTTGAAAATGGATTACTTTAACCACAAGCTCTGAATACTCAGGTTTTATAATCTTTATGCTTTGAAATAGTACAGCGTAGCTGAGTGGGCTTTCTGTAATTCACTAGTCTGGTTATGTTGCATTTTTTTTATATATATATCTGAATCTGAAAATTCTCTTCCTCTACCAAGCTAAACATAGACACTAATGGACACATAGTTATAGTTCACCATATTGACAACAACAACAAAAAAAAGGAAAGAAAGCAGTGCTATAGGAAAGATAATAGCTTGGTGCACTTGCCTGTTCATCACTTGGGAGAAAGTACTGATTCATGCCTTGAAAGTAGTAGGAAAAAAATCTGTTACTATTTTCCCTTCTTTCTCTCCCCCAAGACAAACTCCAAGGCCCCTTTTCTGTAGTTGCTGTGGTTTGCAGCCAGAGCTTCAGTCTGCATTATCAAGCTTTCTGGCAATGTGAGGTGGCAATCAGTCATTCCAATGTGATGTGGACAGATAGCTGAGACCTAAGTGGAAACTGCTGATGGAGCTGACAAATGTTCGGGAGTGGAGTAAATTGTTTAGCAGGACCGAGCTGGGAGCACGGATGTCTTGCAGGGATAGCACGGAGGGATCAGGGTTAGCGTACACACCGTTGGAGTTGCAGTGTGCAAGGCAGGCTGCAAATAAAGAACGCTCTGTAAAACCTCAGTGCCGTCCAAGCAAAGCCTCTTTTTCGGGTGGCGCTGCCCGGTGATGACTGGGCTTTGTTGCCATGCGACATGGGAAGAGAGGCTGAAACTTTGTGTGCCTGGCACAGATTAGTTTAACAGCGAACTGAATTCTTGTCCGAGGCTCTGTGTAAGAGCTTTAGAGATCCCTGCCATGAGGAAAGAAACAAATGCAAGGCAGCTTGCTCTCAGATTATTTTTTATAATTAGCTTTGTTATGTAGTTATGACAGAATCTAGGAGTTGTATGAATCAACAGTAGAAAAGGCAAGGAGTCAGGAGGTCTGTTAATCTTCTATCATCTGCCAGCTGTCCAGTGAAAACACTCTTTTGTGTGGTGTTAGGAGGTCTGGATTAGTCATTTAACACCTGCAGGCAAAAATGTTGTACAAGAACATGTGAAAATCATTAGAGCAAAACTGTCCTGACGTCTGTGATTGGAAAATGCAGACAGCATAAGAATGGAATTAGATGGATTCAGCTGTAGTTTGCATGTCTTTTTAAGAATGCAGCTGACAAGACTTAGACCAACTATTAAGCAAGTAGGAAATACTTAAGGGGTATTTGCATGCTCTTGAGTTTGGATACAAATTACATGGGAAGAGTAGGTTTTTGGGAGGGTAAAGCATTCATGGTTCTAAGTGAGTTGGAATAGATTAGTAGCTCTGTCACTAATAGATAAACATATTAACTAGGTATGTTTGTGATTAAAAAGCATTGTCTGAAGTTCTTGGGCAATTTAAAAATGATCTCATATAATACACTGGCAACCTGAAAGCTGAAGTACAGCATAACTACACATACCATTTTATTATTTCATTGATTTTTGTTGTAGATACGGTGCTCTGCTTAACACATTTAAAATGGGTAAGTGTTGAGTCAGCTTCAGAAGAGAAATGTGACAAAGATAGGTGTTCTGGTAGGGGTGATCTTCTAGCAAGTACCTTCAATGCATTACTTAAAATTGAATTTTTTAAAGGTGTTAACTCTGACTCAGGTTTTTAAATGAAAGCAAACTTTATTATAATCAAAACATAAAACTTGGAGGTTAAAATTAAAGTTTCATCTTGAGACTTGCTTTGGGTTTATTTTGTTTTACTTTAAAACTTTTAAGGAATTAGTAAGAAATGTGTATCTTTTTAGCTATAGCAATACTATGGATACTAATAAAAATGGAAAATAATTTAAACTAGCAGATGTTGGCTCTATTGTAGGTGAAAAGTAACATCAGCAAAAACTGTGTGTAGTATTTATTTTAATATAAAGTGCTTAAGGTGATTTTTTACTTGGATAAAACCAACCATATCTAACTTAAAAAACACTGTCAATAATTAGAACAGATAATTGGTACTGGTCTCAACGGAGATGTGCTGGATGGTATAATTAAACACTTTGCATTTCTTTTTCTGTCTTTAAAAAAATGTGACTTCCATTTTAAGGTCAAATTATCTCCTTCTGATAACTAGTCTCTTCTGGAAAAATAAACATGCCTGAGCTCAATTGATCCTTTAACCTTAGGATTTCTGGAGATATAATCCTTGCTGCCTTGCTATCTGAATTCACAAACAAGCTGTAGATTTTCTGTTAGCATTTTTGATAAAATCAAGCTCAAAATCTGTACAATGATTGTATTTTTATATTCTTGATAACAAGCTGAGAGATTCTGAGAACTCATTGCTAATGTAACTTGTTCATGAAGTGGATTTTTGTTTATGTTGTTTACATGTGCTTTTTTTTTTTTTTTTTTTTTTACTTTGTAGACCACTAAAGCATTCCTTCCCAAGATGCTGGAAATGAACCATGGACACATCGTGACAGTTGCAAGTTCCTTGGGATTATTCAGTACTGCTGGAGTGGAGGTTTGTTAGAATATAATGAACAAAAAAAATTGGTCCTTTGCCGAAGATAAGCTGCTTTTTTTTTTTTTTTTTTAAATATTATCAGCTAGAGGAAACAAGGTCAAATCTTCAAAGATATTTGGAGGTTATGGTGCTGATTACCATATCAACACATGGCTCCCTGTGAGTGGGAGCCACAGGACTTGGGCAGGCATTGCATTCATTTACTTGGGTGGTGGAGTTGGCATTTAGAGCAAAAGCCTAGGATGGCTGGAGGTTTCAGAATGCCAGGTGATCTTTGAGTTACCTGATAAATTTAGGAATTTGAAAGGTGCAATTCAACCTACTCCTGTCAGGATCTTCAGTGCTAAGCTTGAAGCCAAAGGCAAGGGCTTTCAGAAGTAATGTTTCTTGTTTCTGTGAGGAAATGACTGCAAACCTAGAATATATGGCTCACCTGCTTCACTAGCAGCTGTTTGAGAACTCCAGTTTGTGAGACTTGTCTGGTGCATAAAAATAGGTTAGGATTAGAGCTTGTGTTGTTTTTGAGTCATTAATAAAAATGCAAGTGTGAACAAAAAGCACTTAGTGAAAATTAATTAATGTGTCTAAAATAATGGTTATATTACCCCTTAAGCATAGGCTTCTTTTTATATAGGTAAGGCTCAACCCAGGACCTTAAACTGCAGTGTTTCATAACACAAATGAAGGAAGATGGTGTAATTTAGGGCTTTTTAGAGTGTTTGCTGTCTTGAGAAAGCTACAAGGAATTTCCTAGACTGGGTGTGACCACCAGCAGCTATGGACACATCCAACTGAAAACACACTAAGTTCAGTAACAATAAAAAATAATTGTATAGACAGCAGTAGCATTTGAGTTATTTGTGTATCTCATAGAAACACTCAAATCTTGATTGTGTCTTCTGTTGAAACTAACCTTAAAAATAACCATTTTAAGATTTTTACACCTATGCCCTACCAACTCTTCAAGCTTTTTCAAATCTGACTGAGGTAGTACTACGTATCTCGGTCCTTTGTTACACCATTTACTATTAAGCAAACTGCTAACTGGAGTAACTTGTCATGTTAGCCTGCCTGATTCAAACACTTGAACCCAAGGTAACATCCTCCTACATTCAGCGTTCCTGCTTTCATGATTCTGTGCTAATTACCTCAAAAGTCAAGTGATAAATGAGCTGATATGATGCTCTATTCAGTGGGTGTCTTGTGTTGTTGCTTTGAAAATCTGTGCAGAATCACCTCAGGTATGCTGGCTTTGAACATCATTTGTATCTGTCCTTCTTAAGTTTGGTTGTTTTTTTTTTTTCCCTGCTTCGTTCATTGCCAACACAGGATTATTGTGCCAGCAAATTTGGAGCTGTAGGTTTCCATGAGTCTTTGAGCCATGAATTGAAGGCTGCTGAAAAGGATGGAATCAAAACTACTTTAGTCTGTCCTTATCTTGTAGATACAGGAATGTTTAGAGGATGCAGGATCAGGTGAGTAGAATTCTCCTTCTGCTCTGTGCTTGTAGTGTCATAAAAGTATTTAAAGGTAACTTGACTGTTACTATAAAGATATTAAAATAAATATCATATCTGCTTTAGTATATGTTAGTGTTAGACTCAAAAAGAGCCTTTCTGAATTCACTGTCTTCTGTCCTTTTGTACACAGGCAATGCAAGTTTTGAACTATAGTCTTTGTAACTTAACAGTGAATATAAAAGAGCTCCAAAGAAATTGAACTATTCACTGGGGTCTGTGGTCCTTTATGTATCATATTAATCTGTCTTAATCAAATGTTCCAGAAAAGAAATTGAGCCTTTTCTTCCACCCTTGAAACCTGAATACTGTGTGAAGCAGGCTATGAGAGCCATCCTTACAGACCAGCCAATGATCTGCACACCTCGCCTCATGTATATGGTCACCTTCATGAAAAGGTAAGAGCTGAAGTGCCAGTTACTTGGCAATGCAATCCACAAAATACCTGAGCATGTTTGGTTTCTGGATACAAGCACTCTCCCACCCATACAGGCTGTAGGTGCCATTTTGTTGAAATTCATAAGTCTTTCTTGGCTTGCATGATTGTAGGTTACTTGCTTGGGAAGCTTCATTTAATTGAGATCCCATGTATCCGCACATCTTTTTTTTTTTAACCTTCTTGTTCTTTCCCTCCTCCTTAAATTCCCATTTTCTTTTCAAGAGACTTTTAAATTCCAGTGTTTGAGTTCCTCTTTAGGAATGGGGCATGAGGCAGCTACCAGCAGAGGAAGCTCTTACTTCTTGTTTCTAGAACAAGTGTGGAGGAGGCCCCACCTGTAGATTCTTCAGAACTTGCACAGATAGGGTAGATAAACTGAAAATTGGTACTTTCAGATCAATTTGGAGTCTAGGTTTGGTGGAAGGGCTCTTTAAAGGAATTACTTCTTTCATTCTAACTCACTGCAGTTTTAGGATGAAAACTGTTTTAATCTGTAACCAGGCTGATGTTTCAATGATGCAGGATAATGCAGGAACTGCTTCAATTCCTGTGATACAACATCACTTGAATTCTAGTTTATGGAGAACAGCTTCACAGGCATCTGTGTTTTGTTTTAAATCTGTAGTGTTTAGGGGGAACCTATAAAATACAGCATTGTGTTATTTTCTGCAAGGGATGGTCAAAACTGAGCACCTTGGTCATTTTTACTGCATTTACAAGGTGATTGTTCTCTTCTGGCTCAAGTGCCTCTTGGTGGACAGGCCCACCAAAAAATAGAGGTATCTTCACTGCTCACCTCTTTCCTGGAAGAGAGATGTATGTGTCTATTCTGACACCAAATGAAGGCCATTGTCAGTATCTTTAAGAACAAACTCCTTCACCCAGAAGCTGAGAGGATGCTTCAGTGCTTCCTGCACAAGCAGTGCCTTACGCAGCAACAGCCACATCAAAAGCCCTTTGGGTTTTCTTGGTTCAACACTTCAGCTTCCAACAGGGAGATCAAAGCTTCTGCATAATCCATGCTCCAGGCAGCAGCCTTTAGATCAAAGGCCCTCCAGTCACTGCACAAGCAGTACTGCTGGTACTGAGGACACCTGTGCCAGTGACATCTACTTCTTGGTGCTTCAGTGGCCACTACTTCTAATGGCTGGAATTATACTGCTTGCCACTGAACAAGTGCCTGCTGGTATTCCCAGGGGCTGAGGAATCCCATTTTAGTCCTTCACCAGAGCCCCTGAGTACTATGCTTGAAATAAAAACAATATTTTGTTCATGTGAGAATGAGGGGAGGATCTGTAGCCAGGTATCCATCACATAATCACCTATTGGAATTTTATCTAGAGGCGGGAAGGAAATTGCTCTCTTTACTTTGGACCTTTCTTTTTGAGGATGGATGATTGAGTTTAGAATATAAATCAAGGTTGTTAGACATCTGGTGATCAAAGAATGGCATTAACTAACACTAATCCCACATTAAAGAATATCTTAAAATGTCTGATGACCTCTGCTGATGTGCCTTTTAGCAGATGCTTTGCTTTTACTAGGTCTTCTGTGATGCCCTTGCCCCTCCACCCCCCTGCCCCACTTCTTTAAAACAAGCTATCACACTGCTTGTGAAGAAACAGAAAATCTGGTCTAAGAGAGAAGCATGTGAATAAGCAGCTTCTTCCTCCTTTCTGCTTGCCTGTGTGGTTGGGACTCCAGAATTTCAATTCTCTCTGAAAGTATCCCTGTGAAATAAAAATCCTTTAAGTCTTTTAAGAAGACTCTCCAATAGGTATTATATTGTTTTTAAGGAGACCAAGTACATAATACACATAGGTACATGTATTTTCAAGTGCACGTAAGCGGAGTTTTTGTTTTATGCTGTCTTCTAACAAATCTCTAACCTCTTTTTCCCAGTATTCTGCCATTTGAAGCAGTGGTGTGCATGTACCGATTTTTGGGAGCAGACAAGTGTATGTATCCTTTCATCGCTCAACGGAAACAGGCTACAAACAACAATGAAGCAAAAAATGGAATTTAACAGTTTTGGATGGACTAACATTTATAGGTGAATGCAATAATGTTACATGACTGAATTGCAAAGTGCACTTGCATCTAACAGATGCAAATGTCAACATCTTACTGTGGCATTCTCTTGGGTCCTAAACCTGTGTATTGAACTCTAAAAATCAATGGATTTTTATATAATGTAAATAAAACTGACTAGAGTACTTGGGAAATGTGATAGGTAACTCAAATGAATTCACAATGTAGCTGCCACCATTGTCCTTTAGAATATCACTGAATGTACAGTAAACTAGTCATACTACTTGTTGTAGGGATGCACTGTGTGATATCTCTCCCTTAGTCTGCCAAGGCTTCTAAGAGCTGTCTCCAACCAGAAGATGCAATGTTTCAGAAATGGTTTGACTTTACTTATGTTATTTAGGAAGGGAGGGAAATCTTGCAATTTAAGCTACTGCTCATGATCTTACAGCAAATTCGAGGACAGTTTCTGAATGCATCTCTTCACTCATTCACCTACGTTCTGCAAAGGACACATGGCCAACTTGTGGTGTAATTCTCCTTTGTTGCAACTGTGTGTGTTCTGTTTAAACAAAGATGAAAAGAAATTTGTAAATCTCTGCCAATTCAAAGGCAAATGAATGTCTTACTGTCAGAGCAAACTTGTACTGGCCATCTGGTTTTTTTAGGAATGCAGTCAGTGATTTAATTTGACTTTTTTTCAAGTTGACTTACTTTGAAATATGCTCTGTTCCATTTCCCTCTATATGTCAGAGTCCAATTTACTATTATGGACTACGTGTTTCTTTTCTTATTCCTCATTCTTACTTCTGACAGAGTTCTCCCACCACCCAAGGAAACTGTTGTATTAAATTCTCTAACTGGACTTGTGCCTAAAAGACAAAGCAACTCAGCTGAGATACATGTTTATGTAAGTGCTGGTCATATGCCAATTATTAGCAAAGGAAAAATAGGATAATGCCTGATGCAACTCTACATTCAGAATATGAAAGGGTGTAAAGATTTTTTTGAGTTGTACTCACATTGTAGAACAGCAAATGACATTTTTACAGTATTTTTTGTAAAGCGAACAATTTTGTGCCTTGAATTTGGTAATCTGTATTAGTGAAGCATTGTAAAAGTGAAATTCTACCTCTGTATCTTAATGTATACCATCCACTTGTAAACTACTATCAGAAAAATTGTGATTACTTTTTTAGAATGTCTTGTTAAATAGTGACCAATGCCTGTGGTTATTAAAGTGAGCCACCTTTTCCTTAAAACAGTGATTGGAATGTTTCCTTTAAAGACTGAACTCGCACGAACTACTTGTGCCTGTTCCACAGCTCTTTGGTGTCGGGACAGATCAAATATTTATTTATGGCTCAACTCCTGTATCCACTTTGTCAGCTACATGGTTTACAGTGTAATTGCTGAAGGCTGGCAGTAGGTACTGTGAAATTGGGCTTTAGGAGCTGACGGTTTTGTCTATCTTCTAAACTCACTGATGAAGTAGCTGGTCAAAGAGGTTATGAAAAGTATTAATTCTGGTGTTTTATAGAGCTACATTCAAGTCTATTATAAAATGATGTGGTGTGGATGCAGTTTTAGTGAGTTAAAAAGTAAATGTATCTTCAGTACAGCTGTAGTGATTACTGCATATACATAGCACACATAAAATAAAAAATTGGTATCTGTGTCAAGAGCAGTGTTGTTAACTAACTGTTTAGAAACTAATTGAAAGTAGAAGAAAATGTTTACATTAACCCTTACTCCAAATTCCATGTTCTTTGAAAAAGTCATGAGAAGATTTCCTGAGGGCCAAATTAACTCCCATGTTCTTTCAGCAAAGTCACTAAGAGCAAGTACAACAAATTTAATTCTATTGCTTAGCATCATGGTATTGCACATTTGTATTCCTAAGATGTCTCAATCTTTGCTTCTGCATCAAACTAAGAAGCAACTTTTAAAGTTTTATACATTGATACTTGACACTTGTTAGCCTGACAGTAAAGGAAAAATAAAAAGCTGACCAGTAATACAAAGATGTTTTATAAAGATTTCTGCCAATTTACAATGCTTACTTAAAAAGTAAATTTCAAGGCTTGCAGAGTTTTACTTTAATTATTGAATGTGTGATCATCCTGGTTTCTCTAAATTCACTACCTTTTCTCTCAGTTCTTCAGCTGTGTGGCAGGGGGAAGCTTGTGGCTGGTGCACTCTGAGCATGTTTCTAAAACTCATTCCCTTAACTCTTCATCTTCTATTCAAAAGTCACAGGTACACAGAGAAAGGGAATACCAGATACCTCATAGTTCTAATGAGACTTGCTTAAGTGCTTGTGGGGAGGATCCTTGAGGCTGTATAGTGCTTGTCTTGCAGGGTGGGAGACTGAGCCTAAATTCAATTCAAGCCTCCAGAAGAATTCAGTTGGTTAGTTTTTCTGATACGTGAGCTATTTTGGAAACAATCCTGAAACTCTTGTCACCTCTAGTCACACCTTAAAAAAAAAAAAAAAAACAAACCCATGTAAAGAAGTCAATCTCACCTATCCAAGAAGGTTTTCTGTTGACTGGATGGCTTACCAGTTGTATGGGTGATTGCTATGCTGCAGGAAGAGATTTGTGACTGGAGTGGGAACTGGGGTATCCCTTGTTTATATTGCCCTAAACTGCTGCAAATACCATGTGATGCTGAGAGTTTCCTTTAACACTACAATCATAAACTATGAAAACTGTGTTTCTTCAGGGCTGTGACTGATAGACTGTGTTAATTCACATAAAGCCCGCCTAGTTTAAGGAGCCCAGGTAAAAGTTCTAATTTAATATTTTAAACTAGTAGCTTAATGTAGGAACATTTGCCTTCATTCTGTAGGATAATGCCATGAAAGTTCACTGTTAAACCCAGATGAGCTGACATGGGTGCACCTCTTGGTATTTTGTCTTGCTTTAACAACCCAATGGGATATGCAGCTGATGAAGGTTTTCTCAGAAAGCTCCTGTCTTAATGGTTCTAAGCTTGTAGTCATGTAAACAAGGTGTTTGAAGATGATTCTGTAGCACTCTACTTCCCAGTGAGCAGGACAATTTGCATCACTGGTTCATCTGTAGTGGGTTTCTAGGGCTTCTCCTCTATTTCCTAGTCTTTAAAAAGAATCTGGGGTTGCTGGATCTCTAAATGTGGTGTACCCACTCAGTCACTGGAATGAGATAGACAAGTTTAGGCTTCAAGTATCCTTGCTTTTGGTGCTAGTAGTTTCCTGTATCATGTGCTTGTAGGTTATTTTATGTATTAATGTCATTGCAGCTTGGAGCACCTAAGCTGGATGCCCATTGTATGAATTGTTCCTTCCCCCCTGTTAGGCCTGTCTGTCTATGTAGAGTTGGTAACACAATAAATGTGTACTTTACCTGACATCATAAGGACTTGTGCAGAAGACTTAGGTGATGTGAGCTAATCAGAAACAATACCCTTTAGCTTCCTAATGAATAAATAATTCAGTAGCAAAAATTATTATTTACATTCAACCATCATAATCTGTCCTAAATTTTGTGTCTAGACAAACCCTTATGTGCCTTGTCTTCAGGAGCAATTTGGGAAGTCAGAGGGATCAGAGCTGTGCAGTGAATGCACATAAAGGAGTAATCTGTGGGCCGCTATCGTTCTGAAACTGTGCACCTGCTCAAGAATTTGATGCATATAATCATTAACTTCTGAATTTGATTCCTAATTTTTCTTGTGTCTCTGGGTAGATAAGTCTCTGTTCAACAACAGGAGATAATCATAATGCAAATGGTAATTGGGCATGTATTTAACCTCAGGAGTTTGTTGCTGTCCATTAAACCTCAGGTTTTCCAAGTACAGAAGCTTTGGGGCTCTGGTCAGTTTTCCATTGCTGCCAAGTTCCTAGCCCACAAACAGGAAATAAAACTGTCACAGAGATGAGGTCTTTTAACAGTCCTTGAAACAGCAGATTAGGCAGAATGGTTGATGAGGGCACCTATTTAAGTGTTACTTTGTTCTGAAGCTCCTAAGCCTAAATTCCAGTTGTTTACAAAAAAGGCTGGGGAGTCTAGGGACAGTACTTAATGAAGTTTAAAATGTAGTGACTGAAACCCCAGACCTCTGGTATGCTAATTAGCCTGTTATGCTTTTTCCCTGGCTATTAAATGCTGATGTATCTGCTGACAGAAAGTGTGGCTTTATCATGGCTTCAGTGAAACGAAGAAATTCATAGTAACTTTATTTAAATGTAGCTTAAGTAGACAACCCAAATATTTTAAATAACTTTAGAAATAACATTTCAGCTTACATACTTATCTATTTGCTTAATGCTGACAGTACACAAACAATTCATTTCTTCCACAAAAAGGAAAAAAAAAAAAAAGCTCTTGAACTAAGTGATGAATGTGCAGAAGTCAGGATCAAGTGTTTGTGTGTGTTTGCCTAAGGTAAATTAGCAGGATGTTTGGTTCCCTCTTCCTAAACAGGGCAATTTTAGCACTTAGCCAAGGAGCCACAACGTAATTTGAAAAAATTTAAACCTTTAAACACATCTCTGTCTGTACAGGGTGACCAAACTGCCTTTAAAATGTTATCTATTCTGATTGAAAATATTTTATCAAATAATGTGCCTGGGCCAGTGCCAATGGCACTGGGATAACTGGAGCCTTTCTCTCCTAATCCAATTATCAATAAAAGCTGCTGTGGCAGTAAGATATGGGGAATAGCTAATACTGAAGCATTTGGAAAGCTAGTAGCTGTATCCAGGGGCAGGTTCTTAGTGGGAGAGGAAGAATAGGGTGCTAAGCTGGCTCTAGGGATCTCCCCTTTGTACCCCCTCTAGCAGCTCCTGTTGCAGGGTGTGTGCATGCACTGTGTCTGCCCCTGCTGACATCCAGCCCTCCCTTCCCGCCACAGCTGCAGGCAGCCACAGTCCCGAGCTCCTCCACCAGGGCTCTGCTCCACACGGCCCTGCACGAGAGTTACTCTGAAATAGCTGCACTTAAGTGTGTGTGTGTGTGCGCTTTATATTTTGCAATAAGCATAAACTGTTTCAGCCCAACTTAAACCAGAACGAATGCCTGTCATACTCCCATTTCCATCAACTGTCACGTTGATGCTCTCCGAATGGCACAAGCTCTCCAAAGAGAATTACAAACTTTCATTTGGATGCAATCACTTAAGATCCAGATAAGCAAAGTTAGCTTAAACTTGTTCTATTTTCATAACAGGCAAGTGCATTTGGATCCATGTTTAGAACAAATGTTACTCAGTGCAAGTTAGGTCTCTACACAGATCTGTAGTTAATGGGCAGATGGAAACATCCCACAGTGATTAAGGATGTTAGATCTTCCTGCCATGCTGAGAGCCAGGAATACTGACCTCTGCAGCTGTTTGAAAAGGGAGCTTTTGCCTAGTTAAACCTTTGGCATAGAAGGTAAGGAGTTATATGTCAACAGTAGGATTGGAGCAGAGGCTGGGATTAAGGTCACCCAAATACATCCAAATCTAACTGGTGTCAGCGGTCTTCATTTTATTGGTATATTCAGAGATCTCACCACCAGTTCTTGTCTCGTGGCACCTATTAATTCACTGTGGTAGCAGCAGTGGGAACCTCATGCAGATACAACTCCAAGAGCCCAGTGTCTCCTCAAGGCCTCTGCTTTCTTAGGGCTTGCCTGTGAACTGCAGTGCTTGACATGCTGAGGGTTGCCAGCTTCTTGTCCAGCAAGTCCTCACCGTGGTGGGAAATAAGCATGAGGCAGATAGGACCAAGGCTTCCATTGGAGGCATCATAAACTAGAACAGTCCAGCAAAAGTATTGATGCCATCTCTTGTATCCACAATCCAAAAAACCTGATAAAAAATGCCAGCTTTTCTCTGCTTGTAGTAACTCTAAACAAAGATCATTTAAACAACTGTCCTCTGTATTGTATTTTTGAATTACAGAAGTGATCACTTGTTCAGTTCTTTAAAAATTTTGACATTTAAAAACATGTGACTCACGTGATAAATACATCATCTGTTAGCATGTGCAAAATAAGGCACTCTCTTAGTGCCAGGACTAACCTGAGAATTCTGGAGGAATACTAGAGTGGTTCTGAAAATGCAGGTTGTTCAAGCAGTCATTCAGTTTCTTTTACATCTTTATTTTGTGTAGCAGACCTGAACAAATGAAACAATTAGAAGATGGGTAATTGTTCTTACTAGATGAGATAAAAAATTAAGTAACAACAGGCCTATGAGGAGTTTATAAGCTTTGCGAGTAAGTTTTAAAAAATAGTTTTAACTATATTTTAATATGGAATCCTTATTCATAGGCAGAGCACTTCTGAGCCACAGCTGTTGGTAGATGGTGTTTACTCAAGGAAATAATTAATTTCTCCTTTGCTTAAAGGGAACAGTAGTAACTTTCACCAAGTCACTGTCCAAGCCAGGTTGGGGCTGGGACTGGGACTGAGACAGGGACAGGGACCAGAAGAGAATTTTTCCCCAAGTTCTTCATACCTGGAAAAGATGCTAACTTTTAGCTGAAATTAGTGGCTACAATAGACTTGGAGGTAAGTGTTCCCACAGTCTCCAACAAAAAGCTTTTACCTCTCTCTGTCTTTTTGGTATTATAAATATTTGCAGTCCCCTGTGAAGGTTCTCCTCTGAAGACCTAGGGCATCTAATAAGAGCAGTTAGGTCAGCCAAGGTAACCCTTTTCTACTGAAGGGAAAAAATTGCACATGAAATTCCACAACCCTTGAGCTTGTGGGACCCAAGTTTCTTGTTTTCTAAAAAAACCTGCATATTTTCATTTTTTTCCCTCCCCCAGTGCTTGAATGATCAGATGTGGAGATCTTGCCAGTGTTCCTGGGATTCACCTTGGGAAGTCAAGCCTTTGTTACTAAATATTTGGAAACGGACCTAAAATTACTCTCTCACTGGGGACTCATAACACAATCTGCTGCCTTGAAAATTCTTACACAAAACAGCTTGTGGGACTGGGATGGCTGGGAAGTGGAGAAACTAATACAGCACTCTGGGCCAGAGGGAGCAAGGCAGAGCAAAAGCTAAAGCCCCACTGGGAAATTCATTAACCACAGCTCCTACAGCTGCTGTAACTTCCTGCTCTGTCACCGTCTGGAGCTTTTCCTCAAGTCTCACTCCCTGAAGACAATTCCAGTGTCATGGTCAGGATTCTGAGCTTTCTCACCTGCTGAGGTGCTGCATCCTGGCCTCCTCTTCCTGCCGGGGCTGCCAGGTCTGGTCCCAGGGGGAGCAGGAACCCAATCTCATGGGCAGGGTGAGAGCTCCCCATCTGTCATGCCATTTGCACAAGGGGAAAGGGGATGCTATTTACCATCATCTTTGTGCTTTTGCTTCTCTCCCAGCCTACACTGGGAAGTTTCAAGTACCCTCAAAAAAGCAGGAGGGAGAGTTACCACTTGCAGTCAGGTCCATGCATGGTGGTGATTTTTTGAGCCCAGCCTCCTGAGCTAGAGAAGCTGTCCCTCAAGCCCCTGTGCTGCACTGCCTACCTAGAGCCCTGTGAAAGCATCTTTAGTCCTGGGTAAGTCAAATGTGAGGACACAGGCAAAGAGCACCTATCTGCAGGAAGCTCCAGTGCCCATGGGCAGTCATTTTCTGTCAAGCACCTCTGACATCTTCCCAAGCAGGAGGCTGTTGTACATGCATCTTTTTCAAACAAAGGCACCACACAAGGGAGAATATCACCCATCAAAGAGGACCAAGCAATGCACTGGCAAGAAGTCCTTCCCAGCTTCACCAGTACCCTGGTCTCTGAATGCCAGTTGTGCTCTCAGCCTTGAGGTGGTACCCTTGAGGAATGATTCTGGGTCAAATTAAGTCTTTCCAGATGGGAAGTGTGGTTGAACTGCTTTCACCCATCAAGGTTGTTAGGCCAGAATTGTCCTTCAAAGCAACCCAGGTAGGATCCCATTAAAATCAGCAGGACTCACTGGAGCTCTCTACAGCTTCCTAAAAGGTGGTTGTGGTCAGTGGGGGTTGGTCTCTTTCACCAGGCAGCGACTGACAGAACAAGAGGACACAGTCTCAAGCTGTGCCAAGGGAAATATAGACTGGATATTAGGAAGAAGTTTTTTACAGAAAGGGTAATAAAATACTGGAATGGTCTGCCTGGGGAGGTGGTGGAGTCACCATCCCTCGATGTGTTTAAAAAGACACTGGATGTGGCACTCGGTGCCATGATCTAGTTGAGGTGTGTTGTGGTTTAAAGGACAACAACTTTTTTTCTCCTTCCTGGGGGGGGGTTCTTTGTTTTCCTACTTCCGCCTGGACAGTTTCCAGCAGAGGTGAGGAGCCCACGGATTGGCTAGTTTTAAGATGGGCACTTCATGTAGCCACTTGAAATTAGAGGCGTCTTTGCGAAGCTTACATTTTTTTTAGGAGCGGGAAGTTGGAAGCTCTCTTCGACTTTCCGCCCGCGTGGAAGGTAACTCCGGCATGGCCCTGGCCGGCCGCTCTGGGCCCCAGGGCCTGGCGGCCGTGCTGGGGCTGCGGCCGG
>VZTR01011706.1:188463-215006 GCA_013400775.1 Chaetops frenatus
ACTCTTCTTCCAATTGGACTGATGAAAGCCTATTTTAAGAGTGGTAAATTGACCAGGGATTTTCTAAGTTTGTTTCTCTGTGTTGTTGGTGAGAAGGATGGTGGTAAAGGAAGATAAATGAGGTGGGAGAAAGGAACCATCATGGGTGAGGGGCTGGGGGGAGGAAGAAGAAACCACCTGAGGGTTGATTTTGATTCTGTTGTTTTTAATTAATAAACTATTTTTATCTTTGAAGTTTAGGCCTGTTTTGCATTTCTCTTAATCCTTATTCTCATAAAACCACTACACTACACTCTCGCCTGGTGTGAGCAGGCGAGCAGGTGAATGTGAAACCGCTACATTAAATGGTGTTTCTGCCCGGTTTCGAACAAACCCCTGACAAGGTGTTAGGGCATGGGTTGGACTTGATGATCTTGAAGGTCTCTTCCAACCTGGACATTGTGTGAATTCTGTGAATTCTGTGAGCCGGACACTTTCTCTGATAAAGCAGCCATTGCTGGTGGGCCAGAAGCAGAATTAACTGAAAGGATTTCTTTTCTGCTCCATAAATAGCCATCTTCTCATTAAGTGGCCTGGCTGCTGTCTGGTCTAGATAAATTGCTGACTTTCCACCTGGTGTCCTGTGAAGGGTTCCTACTGCTGTAGTGTCCTATAGCTTTGCCTCTCCCGTGCCAGTGCTGAATTCCCTGACTCATGGAAACCCAGCCATGAGGACTGGCTGCAGCTCCCCAGCTGAGCAGGAGAGCTGGTGAAGGACAACTAAGATGCAAAGGGAAGAAAAGCATAAAGGCTTGTAGGAGATTCTCCTCAAACAGGGCTGTGTAGTAACAGTACTGTGACATTAAATCACTATCTACTGTTCGTTTGAGTGACCCACTGGTTTGTTCCAGCTGCAGATTCCTGGCCAAAATTGTTATTTGTTCTCACACATTACTAAAAAAAACATTATTTGCATTTTATCTCAACTGTTGGATTTTTATTTTTTTGTACAAATCCTTGCTGCATGAGTACCTCTGCCTTCTTCCGCAGGCAGTCATGCTGTGTTAGGTCAAACCACAGATTTTCAAACACATCTAAGTCTTTGAGTCTGTAGTTTGACTCACTTGGACACTCTATTTAACTTCTAAATCTGCTTCACATGACAGATCTGTAGATCTTTAAGCAGTGAGTGTGTTTGCATAGGGCAGTGATTATTTGCAAGCACATATGCAAAGCAAACTGGCATTTGAAAACAAAGCTTGAACACAGAGAAACAGAATTTTATAACTGTCCACAATGCATGAATAGCAGATCCAGCACACAAATACCCCACTAGTTCTTAAATCTGTATTTTGAACTGACTTTCAACCAGGTGTTTCCACTTTAATTTGATCCCAGGCATTCCTAGAGGTGATGTAAGATCCAGATCCACAAGGTAATAATGAAGTCAAGAGTTGAAAAATTATCAAGGCCTAATCTGGCAATTTAGTTCCCTTGTAAATCATTGTGGTTAGTTATTGCAGAGCCCTTCTTACCAACCAAGTTCTCTTGAGGGTTTGCATTAACTTCACCACCTGTTTGACTGTCAAAGAGATAAATTTCCTTGAAGGGAATCTTCCACTCCTGACTTTATTTATGTCAGGGATGAGGGGAAGAGGATAGATTGACTGGGAAACTTCAGCAACAAGGGTCTACATGTGCTGAATCAGGGATTGTTGCAATTCATTTACTCTGTTTGATACTACACATAAGGTCCCAAAATGAAACAGAGAAATAAGAAATTCTTCTGCCCTCTTTGCTGGGTGAAAAGCTCTAATGAAATGTAGTCAATTGATGCTTTTTCTTCTTCTTCTATTTTTTCAACAATTAGATGCCAAAGTTAAAAGATCACATCAGCTATTCTGTAACCTAATACTTCATGTTTTTCAGAGCACCTGTGCATTCAGCGTCTCAGTGGCTAATGCCCAAAAAGCCTATCAATGAGTTTGAAAAAGATCTCCTACCAGGAAATAAACAAAAAAAAAAAAAACACCACCACAGAGAAAAAAAAAAAAAAAAAAAAAACAAAAAACAAAAAACCACCAGGATAGCAAAAATAGATCAGTGGGATGGATCCTTCAGCTAACTGTCTGGCTTGCAGGAGCAAACCATGAGTTAACTTGTAAGCTCTGACATGTGTTAGTGAACTGAACAGCCTGTGTCTTGAATCAAAGATAAAGCAAAATACTTTCACGAGTTCAAGCGAGAGGCTGTTACACAAAGCATAAGCTCAAATTGCTGCTTAGGCTTTTTTTTTTTTTTTTTCCTTTTCTTTTCTTTTTTTTTCCCCGTTTCTTTTCTTTTTTTTTCTTCTTTTAAGAAAGTCCTTTGAAACAACTGCAACTTGAGTGGACTAGAAGTAAAGAATGAAAAAGAAATTTTAGGGTTTAAATCTGTTATTTCCTCACAGAGCAGTTGCTTATGACTGTATTTTCTAGGGTTTCTTCTATTTGAAATGGTGCAGCTTCTAGTTTGGACTTTGTAGTCAGGGGTTTTGGTTACAGACACACATGCCACAGCTCTTCTCTTTCCTCCTCTCTTTCAGTCTGCATCCAGAACCCATGGTTTGTTCTGTTTAAAATCTGCCCAGTGGCAAGCAGTTTGCTGCTGTTCACAGCAGTTTTCCATAGGTGACACTACATTAAAGCCAGTCAATGGATGCTACCTCTGCTGAAAGGCAAGAAAAACAGCTCCACTGCTTCCTTACCCCATGGTTGTTCCCGACCACACAAAGCAGCTAGTGTTAAAAAACCTTTTACCTGAATTTAGACAGTGTCACATTTCCTTGGCTCTTTAGGGGTACTTTTTTTGTTATTCTGTACTCTCGGAGACTGCTGGCAACAGTGGAAGGGAGGTTGTACCTCCACTGGTGTGAGGGTAGAGAACTCCTTGTTCCTCCAGGCTGGTTTACCTGCCAAGGCAATGAGAACAACCAACAAGCTGCTCTTTATCAACAGGGCTTTTCAAAGATTTATGAGAATATGTAGGGCAGGGAGGGGGTGGAGGAACATCCTTTCAGCCACAGACAAGATCTGTATTGAGAGATGTAAACTAAGGAACCAATCAATGGAGGTAAACCGGCAGAGCTCTGGAAGATGCTGTGAATAAAGCTGGGAATAAAAATGCATTTTAGAAAACTGGAAAAAGTAAGTAAGATGATATAGAGTTTAGGGAATTCTCAGGATATGATTCAGAGACTATTTTTTTTTTCAGGGTGAGAATCCTACATGTTCTTTATGTTCAGCTGTATAGTGGGCAATGCCAGGACTGTGGTCTTCAGCACTCTTTGTCCTGTTCTCCCTAGTGGGAAATGGGGGAGAGGGACAGAACCAGAACTGAAGCCCTAAAACACAATTTTTGAGGGCACTGGAAATGTCTCCGTGTGGATGAAAGCCTTTCTAGCTCACTGGAAACTTAGTGTCAATCAAGCTGTCATTGAAGGTATACTCTATATCCTAGATGCCCACTGGCATTTTTGGAAAAGACTGACAAGTTTTAGGTCCTGAATCCCAACAGTCCACAGCCCAAAAGACCTTGGGCTGTTTAGAAATCATTCACTGAGTTAAATCCATTATATTACTTTGATTATATTAATGTTACCCTTTTCTTGACCCAAACTTTAGCCAAATATGTGGAGCTGCAGGTGTTGCATGGGAAACAGAAGATGGAGTCAGCTGTCTCTCTGAGACAATCCTGTTTACTTACAAAAAAATTCAGAAACTATGCTTTCTCTGGAGGTCTCAAGCTGCAGGTGACAGTCCTTTCGCTCCCTGTTTCACATCGCTGTCAGCCAGTGCTCCATTCGGGATACTGCCTCTCCCCAGGCTTTTCTCAAAATCACATTTCTGGACAAATTTAGCAATGCAGGAACCACCCAGGCAACATAGGAAGTGGTATGACACTGTAGCCTGTTTTTGGGGAGTCTTGGAAATGAATTTTTTAAACTGTCTTGTCACTGAGTTAAAAATTAAAATATTGAATAAGAGATCAGAATTCAGCTGCTCTTCAGGTAGGTCCCAGAACATTCAGCTGTGGGGCCATGGTCCAGTCCATGCTGCCTCATTTGCTTCTGGCCCAGCTTCTGCTAAGGGATGCTCTGAGGAGCCACATTGTGGGAAAAGCCCTTTTGCTGACAGGGGTGGCACAGCTTTGGCTAATGCTTCATTCTTCAGTCAGAACATTTCAGGTTTTTTTCCAAGAAGAAAGACCTACTCTTTGTCAGGGACCCAGTTTTCTTCTTTCTGTTTTTGGCCTAAGGACCATATGAACATTCAGAGCAATCTGGGATGGGACATCTTTGTGCCCAAAGGAAAAAGTGGGTGGGTGGAGGGGTTTGCAGTTTTAATTTCTTGCTCTTTGCCAAGGTCAGGCCCACCAGACCTGTAAGCCTTTTCCTTTATGTGACCAGAGATCTTTCAATTTCCAAATGTAGAGCAGCTCAGGCAACCAGATGTGCACAACTCCCTGACAAATTGCTGACTGCAGCAGCAGATAAACACTCAGGTCTGTGCAGTCATAGGTCGTCCAATGTCCAGGCTGCTCAGCTCAAGCAAATGTGGGTTGGCTTTAAACTCTCATCTCCTGTCTTTAGCCCCTACATCCTTCCTTTGCCTTCATCAGCAAACTGGAATTAGTTGTATCCTGTACTGACTTGGGCAGGCAGCAGGTGAAGTGTGTGGGAGAGTTGTTGATAGATGGTGTATTTGTGTATGTACAAAATAATCACCCTAACTACAGCAAGTTTCTCTGCAGCTTGATGGACCCAGTTTTCAGTGAGAACCATGCTTTGAGAGAAGAGCTGGGAGATTACTCTGGATTTGGGGGGCCAGGAGCTTAGGAGACATGGAAAAGCAGGGTAAGAGGGATGAGAGGCCATGATCTGATGATCCCTTTGGAGGACTGGGCTTGACTTGCCAAGGTGACAGCAGGAGGACATGGAGGGCAGGGGGATCTGATAAGGTCAATGCACATTCACTCTGGCACTTGCCCTTAAGTGGAAGTCATCTCCTTGGACATAAGTGTAAGAAAAATGAACAGACTTGTGCAAGCAATTTATTCTGGCATTGCTTAACTGTTGAGTCCTTGGATCACTTAAGTACAGTATTTTTCACTGTGTTGATAAGAACATATAAAATACACACATGCTTAAGATATATTAAAATTAAAAAAAAGAATACACCAGCACTTCAAAAATAACATTGGTCTTATAGAAAACTAATTAATATTTTCCCAATCCCTCTTTCTAACTGTTATCTTTCTGAAAAATGAGCAAAAAACTCTGTAAAAGATAAAGCTGAAAAAGAAACAGCCAATGTAATCAGAGTTGCACAGAAATTTGGGGTTAAGTCCCACTGGCTATTTTTAAAATATAACCCTATGGGGAGAAGATTTTGTGTGTTCAAAGGTATGAATTAAGACCGTGTGAGACCAAACTCTGAATTTCCTGGCTCATGTCAGCCTAAGCCATTATAAAAATGTGTGTATAGAGGTGTGGGCACTTACAATTCATGCCTTTCGGCTATCTGGGATACGCTTTCGTGTTATTCATATATGAAATTTAACAAAGAGCTTGGAAGAATAAAGCCTGAAGACGTAAATCTTCAATTATAATTTGAATACCCACACTTACTTATGAGAAAACAGCCAAATCAGCCAGTAATTTTCCAAACATGTGAGTTTAAGATGATTTACTGGCACTTGGGTGTGCGCACACGTACACACACACAGAGCTGCTTGCATCCAGCTTTACAAGAAATCTCGGAAAATATCCCAGTCTGCTTTACAGAATTACGGTAAGAAGAATGTGACACCCTTTGCCATTATGTGTGCTGCCAGTGATTCAGGCGGGGGTGGAGGGGGAAGGGGAGAGCTTTTGGCAGAACAGCTCAGGGTCCCCCTACACTTGAACTTTGAATAAGCAGTGACTGTATCTTCTGGAGAACTGTGGGTGTTAAAGCAGGACAGTGAGATAGAGTGAGAGTAAAAATACCTCAGCAGGGGTTTTCCTTTTGCTTTATGGAAAATGATGCAAACCCATTCGTGAGTTCCTTGTAATGGGAGTGAAAAGGGACACAGGATTATTTTCTTTTTGATTAAGGCAGACAGTGGTCATCATTCTTAGTCACAGCTATCTCACAGCGGCTGAGCAGCTCTTCTGTCTTCACCTGGCTTCATTGCTCATCCAGTGTCCTGGGAGACTATTCCCAGCCAGATTTGAGAGGGCTGTTTGGATGAGAGGAGTTTTTAAAAACAAAGCCTACTTCCTTGTGATTAATCCCTTTCTGATTTCTGATTTCCTTCTGGAGCCATCTCCAACCAAAAGTGTGGCTAATTCTGCATCTACTGACACTGCATCCATCATCTATCTATCTATCTATCCATCCATCTATCCATCTATCTATCCATCCATCCATCCATCCATCCATCCATCCATCCATCCATCTGACTTGCTGACTTGTCTTTGCCCTGGAGGAACAGCTCAAGAAATGTCTAAGAGAGTTGCAGCCTTTCCCATCATCTTCATATATACAGAACCACCTGAAAGTGAGGTTTAAAGGGCAGCACTGTCCAGGTACAATTTCAGGATCCCAACCTTTGTTGAATCTGTGGGGCTGGGAGACTAAACCCAGCCCTCCTGGGCTTTGCTGGGGCAGAGCTTCCTGCCCATCCCCATAGTGAGAGGCTTTGCTGCAGCTGGGCTCCTCAGCAGTGTTTTCCCCCAAACAAGCTCCTTGGAGGAGGTGCTGAGCAGCAGAATCCCATCCTGCACTGCCACCATACTTGGCTGCATCTGTGCTTGGGTCACGGAGAACATGCTGCTATTGCAGTCCCCTGAGTGTTTGAAATGAGGGTTGAGGAACTCCAGTGTGAAAGAAGAAACATTCATGTCTTAAAAATCAGAAGAAAAGCTGCTTCACAGACACCAGCCTGTGAGAAAGGAAGGTTGCCTAGGGAAAAAAAAACATAAATGCACTTATTTGGGCACTCACAGGTACACCTTGTTTAGAAAATCAGCACCCACTGGGGACTTTCTGTTCCTTCCTGAACTTAACTCAAAATATAAACTTATTTTCCATATAGACTTTGTTAAAGATGTGGGCACTTCAGGTGTATCTCTCTCGTGTGTAATGACTAAAATCCAGATTAGATCAGCTCACATAGCCAGCTGAAGTTTTTCCTCTGCCTTTAATTGTTATTTGAGACCCACACCTAGTATCTAAGAGCTTCCTGACTGCTTATAATTGAACTGTATCCCTGAAATTATTACTAAATCCTATCAAATTCTTCTCATATTTCCTTCCAAATCAACTCTACCCTTATGAGCTGAGAATTACGTATTATGCCTCATGGCAGGTTTTCAAATAACATACCAGAACTGTGTTTGCCACTTGCTAGCCCCAGTAAATTTGATATTTACTCTGTCATCAGCTAAAGTGTGTTGGGCTCCTGTTGTGTGACTTTGGGGATTTGCTGGGGTTTCTATAAAACACAGGCCAGCTGCAACAGTGAAGGCAGTTCACTTTAATAAGCTAATAAATACATTTAATGACCCTCATTATGTCTCACAATGATATCTGGTATTAAAGTGCAAGTGTTAGCCCGAGAAGAATGTGAAATAGAAAGTCCCCTGCTGAAACGTGCAATCTGTGTGTGTGCATGTGTGTATACATAAACACACACACATGTGCATATAAACTCATTGGAAGGTTCCTAGGGAAGATTGCTGTGGCATTTATTCTTCATTAATTCTTGAGAGATTTCAGCTGTCTTTGCAAATGGAAAGAAGAAAATATTTTAAGCTGTAGGAGAGTAGGGTAGATTGGAGTCATAGGATAGACCTGCCCCAACAGGAGGGTAAGGGGTTGCTTGCTGGCCAGTAGATACACTGCACCCAGGATGTGCCACTGGTGGGTAGCAAAAATAATTCCCCATGGCACATCTTGTGCTTGCTACTGGACTGGGGGAGGAGCGTCTGAAATCCCCACAACCTTGAACTGCAGTGGCAAAATTTGTCACGAAGTCTGCACTGGGTATGTGCACCAAAAGGCTCCCCTCAGGGCTCACAGATTGGAAAATGAACTAGTTACCTTCATTTACCCAATTTGAAGATAACACAGGCAATAGAGGCACCAAGCTGGCTTTCTGGGCACTCTCCTAAAAGCATGGCATTGATAATCCCCCAGGCCAACATGCTGGGGTGACCTTCCAACCCCCTGTGAGACTGTTCTGCCTTGATGTGAGGGAGGGGGACACACTAAGGAGTAAGAAGAAACTGGAGGTCCATGTATCCTCTTGCTTAGTCAAACATGTATTTACAGCAAAAAAAAGCCAAAGAGGAGCTATGATGGAGAGGAAAGGCAAAGGCCTGTGTGCCTGCACATTGTACAATGAACACCACCCAGGACACAGCATCAGGACGTACCCAAGACAGATGAAACTAATCTCCTCCTCCACGACTGGAACTGGCCAAGTCAAAACAGTACAGCCTCAGGAGGGACACCGTTGTCCCCAAGGGATATCTCCCCTGCTCAGACTGCTACAGACCCAAGCACAGCACCAAGACTGCTGTTGGAAGGGCAGGAAGGTTTGACCCTTCTGGATAAGTAGAGGCTATAGCCTCTACTTAGCCAGATCAGGCTCCTGAGTTTGGATGGACAAAATGAAAGGGAGATGCTATATGGGGAAAACATTTGAATAAATTAAATAAAAAAACCCAAATTTTAATTTCAAAATAAATATTCTGGTACTCTATTCAGCATTGGGTTGATGAATCAAAATATGCTAATCACTAGATCATCTGTACCCAAATGTCAGCATGTGGTCTAGCCAGAGACATATCTTTTTTATGTACAGTATAGATAAACCCATGAATTAACAGGCTAGAATGAATTGGAGCACTACAGAAAGCAGAGGAGAGAAGCTTGAGTTTTTTCTATTGTCACCAGAAAAGCAAGATTATCTTAGAATTCCAAATATGTCCAATCTTTATTTTTAGTTAATATGTTAATCCGCTTAACAAAATCTCCCTCTCTTGCAATGCCCCTCTGCTTTCCTGCTTGTGGGAGAGAAAATGATCTTGATTATGAAAGAATCCACTCAGGCCTTGTTTTTGGTCATTTTTCCATAAACACAGAAGCTTTTCTGTGTCAGTCAGGCAATGTCATTGCACTGTGACGTTCTGAGCCAGGCCACGTTCCTGCACACTGTAAGTGGATGGGAGGGAGCTCTGAGTGTGTGCCCACATGAGCTCTCTGCTTTGCAGAGGGTCCGGAATGCCATGGCGAGCTCTGCGTTCCTTCTCTCTCTAGGAAGTGTTTTCACCCCACAGGGACCCCTGATAACTGTCTAGACCCAGCCAAGCCCTCTTCTGGGGGCAGTGTGCATCTAGTCATGATTACAATTTGCCTGGCTGCTGGGAACATGGGTGGTCACATCAGATACGTCTTGTGGGATTCTCTGATAGTGGCCAAGTACAACGAGCCACATTTTTGCTTTGATCAACGACTCTCATCAGGAACAAACTGATGAATGATAGCTTCTGGAAAGAGATTTTGTAGCGGGTCAGGAAGATGTAGGACAGCCTGTAAAGCACTGGACCACAGGGTTTCAGGGACAAAGGAAGTGTTTGGACAGCAGGCTGCAAGCAGGGAGAGCCAGAGATGAGGCTGGGACCTGCAAAACAAGCTGGACACCCAGCAGCAGAAAGATTGTTCTCCTCAGAGTTCACTAACACTGTTAGTCACCAAGAAAATATCGGAAAATGTAAACTTTGGGGGAACTTCTCATGCACTAGAAAGCTAAGCTGACTCCCAGAGCATACCCTCTGAACTGGAAATGGGAACAGTATACAACTGCTCTGAAGTCAGCAACCCATATTCCATGACATGGCCTGAGCTTCTGTGTCCTCAGGCAGAGTCAGGGGGTTAGGGCTGACTGTGTCTAACCAGCACTGCTGTGATTTCCTTTGCATCACCACAGAACAGTGTGGCCACGTGCTGTGAGTCTTCCTAGGAGACCCCATACTCTTTTTCCTAGAAGCCCTTGCAGCAAGAGAAGCTGTGAGAAGCACAAGCCGTGGAGCATCGCAGCCTCCAAAGGCTCAGAGGAAGAGACCGCTCTATTATAACAAATCTCAGGTTTGTGGGGTCTGAAGTGCGATTTTGTGAGCCTCACAATGGCAGGAGGCTTGCCAGCCCTGTTGCTTGCTCCCATGGTGGAATCTTCTGTAGATAGACACGGATAATTAGAGCTATTTTCTCATTTCCAAACTGTGTGTGTAGACCCTGGCAGCAAGGCCGGTACAGAGGCCGCTCCTCGGCAGGGTGTCGGGTGGCATGCCAGGACACAAACCTTGTAAACAGGGGCAGCCAGAGAGCCACACCTCCTCGGGAGATTTTTCCTGTCACATGCTGTCAGGTAATATTCCAAATTGTTGCAGGCTGCACAACAGCACTGTCAATTCTCCGCTGCTTCAGAGAGTTCCACAGCACAAATCACAGGAGAGCCTTGGAGACTTGTAGAGCCCCGGGGGCCACGTGCAGCGGGAAGATAAAAGCTGGCCATGTGTGTTAGACGTGACGGGACCGATGCACAGCATTTCCTCCGTGCCCCACAGGAGGTTCACTTGCATTTTCCGGCAGAGGAATGCGCTCCCAGGGAGGGTCTGGGGGAATGCAGCTTGCCTCCAGAGGAAAGGGCTGCATTTGGAGAGGTCTGGGTGACGCTGCACTCCACAAGGGCACGGCACAGCCTGTTGCATCCCGAGAAGCAGCAGCTGTGTGCTGGTCAACCCACCTGGGCTGCGGTGGCCTGCCAGGGCCTTTTGGTAGGAGAATCACAAACAGGCCTCACATTCTACAGAAACCTGGAGGGCTTTCTACTGTTTTATGAGTTCGTGGGAAAGTGTCATACCTTTTTTTTTTTTAATAAATTTTCTTGTTTCGGATTGTGATGATGTCAGTCCAGAAGTCTGAATCTCTGCCTGGCTCCTGCAGTCCCCATTAGCTTTGCTTTGGCAATAGCTGTATATTTGCTTTAACAAAAACAGACAGCTCTTGCTGTGGCACTTCCTAGTGTTTTGGAACCAAAAGGTGCTTTTACAAGCACTTTGCAAGACACAAGTCCTGCACCTGCCAAGGGAGCTAGAAGGGAGCTGAGCAGGCAGCTGGCTGGGCAGGCAGGCAGAACCAGAAGCAGAAATGGTGCATTTCCATTTAGCATTTCAATACTTTCAACAGAAATTGGTTTCCACATATCGTGTTTTCATCAGAAAGAGAAAAACATTTATCTAGAAAACCTTTAACTATCTGTGGTGGCAGGGACGGTGCCACTATCTGGGCTATAGGAAAACCATAGGGAATCTTTCCCTTGTCCTGAATCAGCTCTGAAAGAAGCTCTTGTAGATCATCAAGAGGTAGTGGTTTGGCCTGAACCTTTAAAATTACGTGTCTGGTATTTCTATTGACTAAGAGCAGAAGAAGAAAAGAACCTTTCATTTCCTCTGCTCACAATGTCTTCCTCAATTTTCATTCATCTTGATAACCTCAGCCATTCTCTGCTCTCAGTTTAAAAGAGCTGGGTAAGTCAGGTTGAAAGCACATTTTCCACACAAACAAAGGGCTCCACCACATCCTTGTGGTGACAAGAATATTTACACTGGGGGTACATGAAGAGCCCATTCTTTCAATTAAAAAGAAAGAGAGGTATTTATTTGTATTCCTTTAAAAATGCCCACTGGGGTGACACAGGCACAAAGCAGACTCAGCCTACACAACGCTGAATGACAAGCCCGAATGTGAGATAGATAGTGAAAACTTCCTGCTCAGTGAAACCCAGATTATTTCACAGAAGCACCTCCAGAAAGAAAACTGAATGTTGTGCCAGACAGGAAAATCAAGGTATGTGATTTATCTGTGTCTGGCCTGCCTCTCCACCGTAAGTGCTCTTACCCCACCTTTGTGCTTCTGTGTATGCTGTCTGTCTTAGACTTGTAAACTCAAGGTGTAGAGGGAGGAGAAGGCTGGCTGAACTTTCATTTCCTGCAAGGGTTTCCTGTATGATGTAAGAATGAGAGTGGGAGCAGCAAACAGCTCCTCAAGCATTAACTGTGTCAGGATGTTTGAGATTGTGTGAGGCAAACAGTATTCAGAGGCTCGAAGCAAAGTTTTTCTCCATTGGTAAGTTTAATCATTAGGGGATTATTTTTTTTTCTAAGTTTTCGTTCTCTTCAGCTCTCATAGGAATTTGAAGGTTAAGAAGGGGCCCAACAAGCTGAAAGGAAATGTCCCCTCTCTTCAAGTTTATTATTGAAAGTGGCCAGATGTCGTTTGTTTGTGACTAGAAAAGGGAAGTTATATTGCAGAATGTGACACTTCAAACCCCATGGTAAAAACAAAAGCGAAAATGGAAAAGCATTCAGCTGCTCTCATTTACATTTGTGATCCACAGCCTGGGGCCCTTTGACATGGAGATAAGAACTGAATTTTATCACACTTATGTACACTGTGTTGTTTGTCCTGTGCACTCGATTGGGAGTGTATGAGATGAATCCAGAGTCATCTGGACTGGTGGGTGGTACTCTAGTGGAGGACATGGCCTACATGGACTGATTTCAAGTAACATAGTGTTAAGGCTTTTTTCTTTCCCAGTCCCAGCTGGAATACCCTCTTGACTTGGACTCAGACCTGTGAGTTGTTGCCTTGAGTGGGTTATGAGATCTGCTAAGAAAAGTGTTGTAAAGTTCTTCAGCAATGAACTTATTATTCTGGCACTTGATTCTAAGCAATAATGAGAGTGGAGTAGGTAGAAACACCCTTGCTTGTAGCTATCCTACTGCCTTTGATGGAGAGGCACCAGACAAAACATTTGTTACCATCCATTCCTGGATTCATATGAGCATTAAGGATCTTCTGCCATCGTCAAAAAATGAGATGGTTTATACTGGCCTGTAGCACTTACACCAGCAAGGCTTCAACATGTCTACTTGAAATAACTTAGGCTGGTTTTGTTTTTCAAGGAACATGAAAGAGATAAACTCACCAGTGAATTAATGGGTTACAGCAGAAATCATACAGATAGCATGACATCAGAATCAGGTTCTGTACACCCAACCAGTTGTTATGAACTTCTCCAGTGAAAGAATATCCTGGAATAAAAGACACATTCACACTACAAGTATGATTCACCCTACCTTCTCCATAAGTCTGCACAACAGCCAGACAATTTCTATGCCATGAATAGCCAAAGAATATGGACAAGAGGTGAGACCAGCAATTCCTGTCCCATAGACTTCCAAGCATGAGCAGAATGTTCCAGCTATATCACCAATTTCTGAACATGCCCTGAAAAACAAATAAAAATCTCTCTGCTGTCATTCAGATTGTCTGCAAAGTGCTCTCCAGGAGGATTTATTTTACCAGTCAGGATAATTACTACCCTTGGATCTAGGAGATACTCAACTGGAAAGCCGTTAAAAAGTTCTCAAGTTTTTTTGAGTAATATAATGGAAAAAATAGAACAATAGTACCAAGAAATGTTCCCAGGCACGAAAATGTGGTTATGTTGCTCAATTGTTGCTGGGCTTTCTGGCATATTTCTGGCTAATGGTAATTGGCATTCTCCCAAATTTTCCCTGCCCGTATCAGGAGATGGCACAAGCCATGGGTTAGATCCATTGGTAGAATGAATCTGCCTATGCCATGCTTTGATGGGCAAGAAAGCTCAGGAGTATGGATGCACCTAGAACATGTCTCCAGGTCTGGGGGTTGGCAGTTTGAGATACTAGCATAGATACAGCTACTGGGACAGAAAAAGTGAAAATGTTTTGCTAATCCACTCCTGCTTCATTAGTTGTACCACCAGCATGTTTTGGAAGACTACAGGAGACATACCAGGAAACTATTGGAGACAAACTTCACACTTTTCTGGGGGAAAAAACAAGTAAAGAGGTCAAAGAACATGCCCAAGTAGCTTGTCTGGCATGAGTAAATTTTACTCTGAGCCTGAGGGTCCTCAGGTATGCTTTTCCAGGTGCCATCGCAGAGAAGCTGCTAGCTGTGTTCCAGACCCATGCAGGCAGAAGCATTCAGCTTGTATTTGTGTATCACCTGAAGATGTTTGGGTTTTGATCATTGCTAGTGGCACCTGTGCCACAGGATTGACCACTCCTGCTGCAATTTAACTCTCCATAAAGAAAACTACCTGAAAGAACAAGAGAAGAGGGCTTAGGAAGCCACCTAATGGCTACCTTTCTGGTTATATTGTTATCAAGAAATCTTGTCAGGATCTTATCAGGATATCTGTAAAACCACACTGAGTAAGAAGATGAAAAAGGGTTGATAAGCCATTGGCAAAGGGATATACATCAGTATTTGCAAACTGAATAATGGGGTGTCCTTTCAGAAAGAATCAGTTGCTGGTTCTCAATGACATCTGTAAAACAGAGGTGGAGGAACTGGGTGCTTGTCTCAGTATCAGGTGAAAATGCTGCCTGGGCTAAAGGAACCAGACACATATATATGTGTCTTATATCCTTACCATATCCACATGTGAATTTCAGGCACTGCAATGGGGATGAAGAGTCACTTAAAGAGCTGCACAAACTGATTACCTGTGTAATCAGTACTTACCTAGTCACAGAAATCAGAGGTCTATGGACAGTCAACATGGATGGCAACTACACTGTTTTTCCTTAGACTTAAAATAGGATGGAATCATGCAAAGCCTCTGGAACAACACAACACCTGTTAGTTACACTGAGGACTGTTACAGCATCTGTGAGATACAGCTATTGGCTCTGTCTCATGTGTGTCAGCATTATCCAACTCAGCTGGTTGAAATATTCTGGATTGCTTCACAGATCTGATACAGATAGCCTGTCTCTGAATAAGTGAACTGCCAGGTCACAGTGAAAACATGCTTTTCCTCTGTGCTGTCTTTCTTCACTAGTAATAGCCTAATTTCCTTGGAATTTGACATATTAAGGTAATGAATGATTTTGTACATTTTAATCTGATCAGTTGCTCACAGTAACTGATCATTTCTCAAATGTGAAGAAATGAAGGTATTTCAAAAGGGAAGTCAAATTCTTAAGTCTTCCCTTTAGGCTGCACAAGGTATAGGAACTAAACTCTTGTTTTAAATGTGCAATCACAAAACAAATATGAGTGGTGAACCTGACACAAATCAGAGCAGACTTGATTAAGTTTGAGCATTGAAAGAATTTGTTGGGTTTTTTCCATTTGCCATGCAATCTAAGGTCAGGCTCCCCCAGCTGTACATAATACAGAACTCTACTATAAGTGAGGGGAAAGGTCTCAATAAGCTCATTTGGCTTATTTTTTCTATAATAACAGTACCAAACAAGTGGCTCCACAGGGCATCATGCAGCAGGCAATCTGCAGGACCAGGTGCAATTGCAGTCCAGAGTTCAATGCCCCTTCCAAGTGTGATTTGTGCCTACATGGAGCAAGTCTTTGATAAGGTGTGTGGAGTGGTCATCAGTCTTAGCTGGCCAGGACAAAGCTGAAAGGTAAATGAAGTGAGTGAGAAGTCATTTCAATTGAGAAGAGGATCTCAGAGATTTGTGTTCCTGGCATATTCCTATACTCAGTGGGGCTTTCCAGCACAAATTAACAATGGGCCAATTTATATGTGCTCAGTGGATTTGGGCTTACAGACCAAGCTCAGCCAGAGGATTCCAAGAACATTCCTTGTGGAGCAGTATTTGCCCTGGAACTGGATGCTGTCCATCCAGAAATACACCAGATGAAGAAGCAGCTGCTAGAAAGGAGGCAGAGAGCTGGCTTCCATGAACCCTGTACATACTGCCCTCTGCTAATATCCATGAGGAAAGAGGGATTCTGATCTGGCTCATGCGTTTAGGAAACAGTAGGGACAGATGAGGAGTTTATGCTGCAAAGTAAGGAAGACTGACACAATAGGGGTGAAATGTCAACCGTGGGGAAAAACACAGTGATATAAAGGAGTGCTATGAGTACAAGGCTGGACCTGGCAGAAGCAGCACCATTGGTGTCTTCTATCACACTAGATGACAGGAGGGGGTAAAGCCTGGAAACAAGGACCAAGTCTATCAGTGAAGAGCATTTGAGATTGAACGACAGAAGACAGGAAAGGCATATGTCTCTACTGATCCAGGTCAAACATAAGTAATGTTAAGATTATGGAACAGAAGGTCCAAGCCTGGAGCAGCCTGTATCTCATCTAACAGAACAAGTGATGAGAGAGTGTGGGCTCATCCACGCAGCAGTTTTGAAAATGGGACAAAGTGGCATCACAGTGCAGTCAGTGCTTGCCTATTTGTGTAACAGGGCCGTGGGAGAGGAGCAGCACAAAGTGGATCCAGAAGGACTCCTGCAGTGATGCTTTGGAGGGTGCAGAGAGCCAGCCCAACTCCTGTGCCAGTACAATTGTGTCCTTTGGGCTGGGCCCAATGACTTGAGCCTCTGTGTAGGGGTCTCCATGCTGTCATCTCCTTCAGCCTGGTGGCATGATGCAGTGACACTTGGCCTAGCCCAGCAGGCAGCCAGCTCAGGCTCAGCAGGACGTATCTGTTCAGGCTCCTTACTACCCAAAAGCAGCTAAGCCATTTTCCAGCCCAGACTGACTGTGACATCTGTGGTGGTCTCCTGCTGTTGCTCATTTGCAATTGTCCACCAAAGATGGAGAAGACCTGGTGAAGTGGTCCCTATTACATCTTGATTATTATGTGTAATGGCAATATATGTTTATGTCCCAAAAGGTGATTGCACAAGAATTAAGCTGATTATTACTTGGAGACCTCTACCTGCCAGTTGTAAAGTCAGTTGGGATTTAGAGCAGGTCTCACTCGTTTCATTTCTTCAACAGCACACAGGTATTAAGTTCAAGATACTGAAGCATCAGCCATGAATACACATATACCTCAGGCAGCTGTGGTGTAGCTCTGACAAGGGTGTATTCTGATGAACTTAAATATGTGTCATGTAGCTGCCAGTCATAGCTGAGTCAAACAGGTCCTGACTGCTGGAAGTGGCAGTTCAGGCTTGTCATGTCCCCTTTTCTGAAGCATAATGCAAGCTGCCTCACTGGGTGGTGGGTTAGTCTTGAAGATATCCATTAGCTCTAGGTTCTAGAGACAGGTTCTAGAGCTCTACTAGTTCTTATTCTCATTAGCACACCTACAGCACATCAAACTATTAAATTAAACATTTGAGATTATAATCAGTTCATGGGAAACTGCTTCTAGTATTTGAACTTGTCATTCTCTAAATGTAAAATCACTTACAGACAGTAATGGCCAGGAAGAAATTATTGTTTCACAATGGTCAGACCATGAAAAGGTACAAGATGGGTTTGCTTAGATAATTTCTAAATAAACATGCAGATGAGACAATGCTGAGCAAACATGAGCCATGATGATGAATTACATGTACAGTTTATAATGCAAAATGTGTTGCCTCTCTGGCTTAAAAATCTGGGTGCAGTGTAGAGAAACACTGAAGTTCAGTTTGTTCACTCTGAATGAGGTGAGGCTGCAACTTTCCTGAAGTATTTTGGAGTTGCCTGCTCCTTCTTTTCATGATCTTCAATGTCTGTGGACTTGAAACACTGCCTAACACAGCCTTTCTTGCCTGTAGGTTAACTGAGGAGATTTGACCATGTGCTACCCAGGCTGGTTCAAAAAGCCAAGAGGCTGCTAAATTCTGACACTGTCAAGCAACACGTTGAATTTTCTTCAGTGGTCTTGAATCTCTGCGATTACATCTTTAACACATCAATAACTTAGCCTCTAGTTAGCAAGGATTGCTGAAGCATGACTAATCAGCAGATGAAAGTGTCTTTGTGGGGATTAGCTTTAATGAAAAGAAAAGGGATAGTTATTTTGGTAGTTTGAAATCTTCCATAAATCAAAGCGAATACTGACAAAGCAGGTTCATACGGTAAGAATGAAGCTATTGTGAATAAAATTAAGGGAACAACTACTTTAATATAAATCACAAGCCTGGACAGCATTTGTAAGAGAGTTCATGGGAACAAGACCATTTAACTTCTTCAGGTGTAAATAAGTGATATTTAGCTAATGTTAAAGCATCCCTAAAGAAAACAGATGGATGAGGGTCCTTATTAGGGAGTTTCTTTTTTGGTTTTAATTTTCTTTTATTTGCGTGCAAATATTACCCAGCTAGTTTATCTTGACCACTTTATTCTGTGCAGAGACAAACATCCAACATATAACTTGGTATTTACCACTGCCAGAGAGGAAGACATAGCAAGAGAAACTTTAGTCTTGATCCCTGATAGCAATTGTTTCTGGCTGGTGTAAATTAGAAAGTTTCTTCATCTTCTATAATGTGGCTTGGAGGAGCTCACAGGGACCATGGGGATAGTGGCAAATAGAAAGAAATGCAAACTCCACACCTTCTGGGGAGTATTCATGTTCAGCTCCTGAACTTCAGACCTCCTATATAGTCCTGTGTGGTTAATGTGCTGTATAAATAATCACCTCTTGAGCTCCTCCAGGCAGTGACTCAGAGCACCCACGCTGAAAGCTTAACCCTCTCTGATGACTGTATGGGAAGGCTGGAGTCAGACTGTAAGTGTTGAGGTACCTTACAGCTCCCTTCCCTTTATGTTCCTCTCTTGGTTTATGCTGTGCCCTCTCCATTGCTTTATTGTGACTTCTACATTTATCACAGATAAATTATCGCAGATGTGTGAATGAACCCCAAACTCATAATATTCCGGTGGGTCTCTCTGCCTCTGAGTTAACGGAACATCCTTTCAGCTAGCCTGAGGCAAATGGAAGACTGCTCAGATCCATGTTCCCCTGCTTTCACCTGTGGTTTTGTACTGCTATCATATGCACTGTTTGAAAAAAAAAGCTAATAAAACATTTGGTCTGCATGTCTCAGACACTGACGTAAATGGTTCACTGGAAATCACAAATGCTTGCTCATCACTCTAAAGAAATGTGGCGTTAAAGGTGAGGCTCTACATAGAAATATTGGCTTAAAGTACTGCTCAGTTACACTTTTGGAGAGCTTCCCATACTCTGGAATCTTTCAGTTTGGGAGCTTTTTGGTGGTTTTTTTTTTTTTTTTTTTTTTTTCTTTTATGCTGTCTTTTTCTTGTGCTCTCCCAGTACAAGCTTTCATGAGACTCCTGATTGAGTGACAGAGCTCTGCTGAAGAGGTCATGAACCAGGGCCTTACTCTAAGCTATTTAGAGCTCAGCTTGTTTTCATACTTTTAGACAATTTCCACATAGCTGAGGCTAATGATTATATATTTAATATGCATCTCTTTTCTAACCAGGGCCAATTTTTCTTTCTTGCCATACAAACATGCTCTGTATTCAGAGTCAGTGGAAATGTGTACAAGTGTGTGTCTGTGTGTGTGTGTGCGTGTTTCTGGGTCCCAAAATCATAGTTTGGTTATTTCAAGTTTTCTAGGGAAATTGAAGCAAATGACTGTGTGGTTACATAGTGACAGGAGTAGAGTTAAAAAATAATTTTCATGGCAGAATTTACCATACTGCCTGGTATAATTACTCTTCTATTAAGTAGTTTTCAGGGTCATGGGGAAAAAATAAAAAACCCAGACCAACAAAAAACTCTGTAATTCATGATGTTTACATGATTCATAATTTATAATGGGAAGGAAAAGGAACGTTATGTGAAAAAATGCTATGCACATTTTTGCACAACATTCTACTGGTATATGAATCATGCTTGTCTTGGTTAACTCAAGGGAAATAATCCGAGTAATGTATGTAAGGCAGTCATGCCCACATGTCTGGGGTTTTTTATATCCAGATTTCAGTGGAAAGAGAGATACTTTTTAAACAGATGGCAAACAAGCCCCTTTCCCCCCAACTACTTAGCAAATTTAATAACATAGCTAATTATAGGACCGTGTATGTTAATCCATTCATGTGCTTGCTCCATATATTTAATGTCACAAGTCAAAGAGATCTATGGAATTGCTGGGCAATGGCAGCTAAATTACATCCAGACCATATTCCCTCTTTAGGCATACTTTTGAGACTGAATCTCTTGGGATTTCTGTTGGCAATTCAGTACAAAAGCTAATATAAAATTCTATAGCTGCAATCTGGAAGTGATGTTAGGAGAAGAATAAATGCACTCAGAGGCTTTATTTGCCTGGTCTAAGGAGAAGTCCTATGTCACATTTATTCTCAAGGATCAGGAGGAAGAACTTGAAGACAGTTGTTCCCGGTGAATTTTCCACTTGGCTGTGTCATGGGGCTGAGATGCTCCCAGGGCTGTTGGCAGGAGCAGCACAGCCATCTGATGAGTTGGAAGGACCACTCCCTTCCTTACTCAGAGCTATTGCATCTTCTTTAATCTAGCTGGACCCTCCACTCCAGTATGGAGGCTCTGGTGACATCTAATGGAACACGGGACCAGGCCACCACCAATTCCATCACGTCAAGCGCCTACCGAGACCTGCGTGTTGAGGAGCAGCGAGTGCCAGGAACCACCTGCACGTCTGTGGAGCCCCAGCCCCACCTTTGGCTGCAGGCTGGAGAGAGCTGCTTGGTGGTGCATCTCGTGCTGTTCTGCAGGTGTTACAGCTAAAGCATGTGTGACGCCACTCGTGCTTTGAAAACATGCCTTTGTGAGGGGAGAGGCGTGCTGATCACCCCTGAGGACAATGGCTCACTTTGCTGTGACTGACAGCCTGGAGTACCTTGTACCAATAAAAGCCTCATCTCAAGTGTCAGATGCTCTGAGTAAATATATAGGGAGTTCTTACATCAAAAGCTGTCTGTACAGTAAGGAAGATGAGCTCAGAGCCAGACCATCTCCTGGCTAGTTTTCTATTTGTCATATGTAAAAGGTTTTTTCAGTCAGAAAGATCTGGCTGCTTATGCCACCAGTTCTTTTTATGTAGAATTCAAAGCATATTACCAAGAAAGTATAAAAATTCAAGTTAAAAAATTTGAAACTTGTAAGGGAAAAGAGTAATACTGTCTGGAACAGGTTAAATACCAAAAAGGGCCGGCAAAATTAAGAGTATCTGAGTTCCATAATCTATGGATCTGCCTACACGTATCTGTTTGCTTCAAGTGCCCTTGTCAGAATTATTTAAAAACTTTTAAAAATGTATGGAAATGAATTTAGTCACGTATCACAGACTAACTCAGGAAAGAGAAGAGTCTCACAAATCACAGAGGGATTAAGGTGGGGGGTGGGGATTCAGAAGACTGAGGGTTGGTGACGTCTGTTTCTGTGCAAGTGCCATCCTCACCCTCCAAGTGTAGGGGCGAGGTGTCTCTCAGTTCATTTAACCATTGTGACACCCGTTTGGTTCCCACAAAATGCAGAAAATTCAAAATATTCATGCTGCAGAAAGTGACTGAAAGCTAAGCTTCTGTTTGAATTTCCCTGTTAATTCCCAATTATTTTGTTAGTTTCATAATCAAAATTATTTTCTCCCAGATTTTAATTCTTGGAGCTGTCAGAAAAGCAAACCTGCAGTGAATTTACAGGTTCATAAACTACCCCTCAGAAATGCAGGGTTTTTCCCCAGCCACTTAATCTGTCTCTAAAACTCTTAGTGTGGTGGAGGTGCTGATGTTCACCCTGTTTCTGCTGCAGGCTTGTGCCTGAAGAACAACAGTCTCATACCTCTGTGCAAAAGACTTCACCTGAAGAAGACTTCCAGGAAAGATTTCCACTGAGACCAGCCCAGAGACTCAGCCCTCTCTGCTACTGCTGGCTTTCTCTGGAGCCACATCCCCACCCGTGCTTTCACTTGGAAGGCAGCATCCCTTCCCCACAGATGCATTTTTCTGAAGTGCCTTGCAATCCTAGAACAACCCCTCCCCTGACCCCCAGATCCTATATTCTTCCCAAAGTCTGTAGGTTCCTTTTAAAAATAGAGCATGCCCTGGCTGGGCGTCTCACTGGGCAGAGGGCCTACTGCCTGTCATCCTTGATGTCTTTCTTACTACTTGTTTCAGCTGGTTGTTTTCTCGGTATTTAAAGGCTTTGTTGTGTTCCACACTTTCAATTAAGGAGGAAAAATGCTCTCTGTGTTGTAAGAGTGAAACTGGCAGTTGTATACTTTGGTTTGTAGCATAAACAGTTGCACAAGGATTCATTGGCAACCTTCCCTTCACTAAGGAGGCTATCAGCTAAATGTCACAGATGTGCCTGGGACTTGCCAAGAGCTGGAAATGTACTGGGAAACTTCTGAAAATGCCCTCAATTAAAGAAAAACAAAGCTTTCAAGGATAGAGTGGACACACATTAGCTGCAGCAGAGGACGGAGACTCTCTGAGGGTATGGTCAGCATCTCTTCCTGTGCACCCCTCCGTTCCTCGGGAGTCCTCTCCCTCTACTCGAAGCCAGTCTTCTTCCTCAGCAGCTCATTTCTTCCGTGTGGCCTAGAAAGCTGAGCTTTTCCTTCTCAGCAACAGGATCACAAATAACATAAAGCATTAAAAATGCCCTGGCCCCTTGACACCTTCGTTATAACTAAAGCAGCAGCATGATCCGTTTGCTGGAATGTTTGCCCTCCCTTCCCTCATCACCCATCATCACTTCACGGTTTAACTACAGCCTAATCCTGCAAACACTTCCTACCCAGCAGAGCACTTACCAGCACCTAAGTAGCCCACTGACATCACTGGATTATTCCAGGTAGTGCGTCCTAGGAAAGCTAAAGAAGTGTTTGTACCACTGGGCCATTTGGTTTGCAAGCTCTTGGGGGATATTTCCTTTTGTCTATAAAGAGGCCTGCACATGCACGGTGCTGTATAAATAATTAATAATAACAGAACTCACACTGAACTAGCACATATGGGAATTTGTATCCCTGTCTTTCCTGGCTGCTAGAAGGAAAATCACAGAATTATGGAGTTTACAGAAAGCCTCCTGATAGCTTATCTGGGTTTGTGGTGTTCCCCTCACTTTGAGAAAGTGTTATCTCTTCCTCTGCACCACAGGAAACATTGAAGGAACTTCACCTGGCAAGAAATGCACAGGAAACATATTTTAAGTTAATCCAAAATCTGATTAATATCTCCCAAAGGTAAATTAAAGCTCTTATCACCCTGTCTAACCTTTAATTGCACAACACAGGAGGTCTGGGTTTTATCAAACTATTGACTCTTTTTGTTTTAAGATTTCTTTGCCTTTCAGCAATGTTGCACAAATTATTCCTTGGTGAAAGCCTTAAGCAATAAAATAAGCTGCTAATTTTATTTCCAATGGACTCACCCTTTTTGTTCTCAAATTTTGTTGAACTCTTTTATCTCTGAAATAAGATGGAGTGAATTTGAATAGATCCAAATTATCAAACAAAAATAAAAGATTAAACCAGGAAAAGCAAATATAGAAGTAAAAACAGAGCTGAGAGCCCACAGAAGTTTGAAGCTCTATGTGATGTTAAAATACAACTTCTGGATTAAGGAGAAAAGCTAAATATTCCCTTTATTAATATGGTTAAGAAGGAAAACAAACTTAAGTTCTTTGTTGGAACATAGCCTCCTCCAGACTGAATCCATGAAAATGAGCCTTTCTGTAAAGGCTCTATGTCATGGTCATACATTTCTCAGGCTTACATCATCTGTTGCTCAGAGAGAAGTTTATCACTCAAGTGCAGTAGTCATGAAGGAAGGTAGTTTCCTCCTCAGCAAGAAGATTTTTCCTTCTGGGCAGGGTGACATACCTACCTCACATTCAGCTGCTCTGCTTTCCACGTGCTTTTGCAAACCAGGCTGAATTGTAAAGATGCACAGGGTAAGATTACTATGAATTTTTGTTGCACTGACAATGTATTTTAATCACAGGTGGAATATAACTTTCCACCTTCAAAGAATGTTTTAGCCACCAAAACATGGAAGTCACTGGGCTATCTTTCATCTCCATGGAAAACATTCTATTTTTTACAGAATAATTTAACATTCAGTGGTTCAGAAAGTACAAAAGTGAACACGAGTGACTGCCTCGTCATCAGCTAATACTGATATTTCACTGTTTTAAGGAAAAAACTTGGAACACTGGGCTTTTTCTATCCTACTCTGCAAGTACTCTAAGCACCAGATAATAGGAATAGTATTCCTTTCTCACTCATTTAGTAAATGTTGAAAAGATAGTGAAAGAGGTGAAGAGGAAGGGCTGGAGAGGTGTATAATGCCCTGATTCAGCAGAGACCACAGCCTGGTGGCCCAGGGCATTCTCTGAAGCAAAATGCAGAGGAAGAAGTTAGTCTCCAGTCTTAGCTGCTGAGTAAAAGGCAGATTTTTGTTGGCAAGAGGTCTCCTCCTTCACCAGTACTTTGTATCTTGCTGAAAGCAGTAAAAATCCCTGAACATCTGCAGGATAGGGTATCCTCTCCCTGGTAGGGAGGGAGCATCAAAGTCCCAAAGGGACTGGAGGAGGAAATAGTTCATGTGGCTAAAATCAAAGTGCCCAGAAGTGGAGATTCACGTGGGCAATCTTCTGCTTTGAGAGGTTGTCTGTCTGTGCACTTTAGGATGTTTTGTGTTAGATCACGAATACAGGGAGATTTTTCTCTACTTAGTTTGTCACCAAGTAAGGCACTTAAACCCTTGTGTATTTCAAATATAGGTGATTCTGTTTTTGATTCGGCAGACAGATGACTTGTGTACATATATTCATGTGTACAGAGACACGTGCACAAATGTGTGTAGTTTGAACCCATTGACACACAGAAACAAACAAGTGTATAAATAATATTTAAGTAAAGTGTTTATATATAATGATTATATATTTATTTGTTTATTTATTTATTTATAAATAAGAAAAGTTTAGGTCCATTTAAAAAAGCCAGTACTGGTCCCTTTTTACAGATTTTGCAAAGCTGCCATTTTGTCTTAATTCTTCAACTGAAAAAGAATATGAAGGACTTCTGTTTGTAGAAAGAAAGTGGTTTTGGTTAACCAAAATTTAAAGAAAATTTAAAAAAAAAATCTTGAAAGCTATTAAGTCTCTGATTTCTCACAAATTCTTGTTCACAAAAATGTTTTCACAATGTTTATGAAATATGTGTGGAAACTTTTTCTTCAGCTGTTGTGCAAACACAGCAGTTAGGAGTACAGGCGATGCTAAGGGAAGGGACAGAAATCCTTAAGGCACAGAAGTCCTACACTTACCCTTTGGGTGCCTGTAAAATCTGCTGCAAAATTTTGTACACAAGGTTGCGAAGGCCTCAACAGTGTCTTTCCTCCTTAACAAGCTGCTTACTTTTGTAAGTATTCACAACAGGCTGATAGATCTGCTGGTATTTCAAAAGCAGTTCCCAAATGACTCCAAAGGTGATAGTCAAGATAATTGTGACTAGTTGGGTTCACATTTTCAGAAGACATCAGAAACATCTCATCCTTTCTGGTATATTTTAACTAAGTCAGTGCTATTAACATTCTGCCCCAGGTTGTTTTGTCTATGAGTTAGAAGAAACATTGAAATAGTAGCAACATATTTCTCAGTGCTGTGTTGATCCCATGCAACAAGTATTTCACAATAATAAGAGTAGTTATGTTGAAGTGAGCTGCATAAATTGACTGCCCAGCCTTGGGCTGGGTGACTTTTCTTTTGCAAGGAATTATTGCATTTCTGTGCTGATTTAGTTGTTTACTCCTACCATGTATTGTACATGGGAGCTGTAGTCTCTGCTTGCCAGATATTTAACTATGCTATTTCTAGTGCATCTGTAAACAGTTCCCAATTTTACAAATTATCAGTGGGGTTGAATTTTCATTCACCAATAACCCCAGCAATATGACAGCTGGGGCCTTGGTTAATAAGGCTGCATATAAGGGTTGGTCAAAGCATTGTTACTGTGCTGCACTCTGGGTGGGAACTTCTTCCTTGACAAGAAAAAAGTTCTGCACCTTTTTTACTTTATATTTTGTCTCCATATAGAAGGACGTCAAGTTTGGTTTGCAATAAATTGCCATTTTATAAAAATAGAAGGCAATAAATTTCAGTTTAAATACTTGGGTTACCACAGACAGATGTCATATTTTGATTTTTCCCCCCCGCCCCGTTCTATTTAAACATGTCTTCTTTTTGTTGAACCTCATGTGAAGACCTCCTATCTTTAAACCTAAATGCATTTTGAAAATTCTAGTCTATTTCCAGCCAGTTCAAATACAGTTAGTTTGGGGTGGGATGGGGGTTGGAAACAGGCCATTTTAAAACAGGGAATTAGATAGCATTGTCTTTACTATTATTGTCCATAAATATTTTTAACAGGTACCAGTGGTTTAGAAAGAAGAAAATCTATACTGCACAGGTATTCACAAACAAAAGTACATCAACAGGTTTAAATTATCTGTTTTCTTCTCATTTATTGTGTGTAGTTGTATAAAACTTCATAGGTATTCAGGCTCTCCTAGATCCTGGTTATCACAAAAAAGGAAAATTTGGGCCTTAAATAGTTATATTTTTAGGTTAGCAACCACTCTGTTTAGTTTTCTTTCCTCTCATAAATCAATTATTGAGGTCTATTTGATTAAGAACAGATTAGGAA
>VZTR01011706.1:224695-277077 GCA_013400775.1 Chaetops frenatus
GTCTCTTGGCAAACCTCAGATTATCACTGTTACCTACAATCCACTCCACCTTTACCGTGTGTTCTAAGCCCCCGTACAAGATCCCATTACTGGATCTCTCACTTTTATCACTCACCGAGTTCCCCAGGGAGAATTCTCTCTTTCCTCCTTTCTTCTGGTTTACTTGATGTTTTGATATATTTCCATTCTTCATAACAGTTCTTTCCCTACCACCTCACAGTGTCCCTTGAAATTTCACATCTGCATTCTCTACTCCTATAGGATCTAACCACCATCTGTCTTTCTATCCTTGATCTTGACTGCAGAGCAAAATTACTGCTCATCACAAATAATTCCTCAAGTGGCAATGAGGGTTTTCAACTACTCCCCTCTTAACTTTCCTGTTCCAGTAACCCAACACATCTCTTCATCCTAATTTCTCTCTTCTCCTCCTCTTCCTGAGTTCCTTTTTATCACAATGCAAGCACGACTCATCATGTGAGGAAGGGGAGTGATTTGGGCTCCTGTGCTTCCTTGTGCTTTAATTGGTCATGGGTTCGCAACTGTGAGAAAGAATCCAATGGGTAGGGACTGTCACCCAAGAATCTCCTGTCTTATATCCATTTTTTCCTGATGCACATTACCAAAAGTATCAAAATGTCCTTCCTTCTTCTGTATGGTAAACCAAAACCCATTACCAGGTAGCACTGCAAGGAGAGAAGGAAGCTGAGACATCCGCTCCTCCCACACACTTAAACTGCTAGCTCATATGTTTCTCAACCCACCTTGTTTACTTTTTCATATCCACTCTTAGCTTCCTGGTCTGATGTGTGAATTGTAAACTTATTGCGGAAGAACTATGTGTTCAGGTTATTTGTTTGTACAGTGACTTGGACAAAAAGGCCCTGATCATAGTTTGCAAGTAGAGCCAAGTAAAATTTCATTCAAGATTAAATCACAGATTGATCATATGATCTGCAAAACAGTCTGGTCTCAATTAGGGGTAACTGAAATCCCAAAATCATCAAGAGATTAATTAGACCAACACAAACATCCTAATTCTAGGATTGCTGACTAGCTCTGTCCCTTACTACTGTTTTACTCACAGAACTGACTATTTGCAAGGCATCCCACATGAATTACAGAGCAGTTTCCAGGGTTGTTTTCCAGGAAAACTGATTTGAAACCTCCTCAATGAATATTAGCCACTAGCTTAATAGAATCAGATCAAGAGAGCCTCTCCTAACAGCAAGGGAAGAAGTACTACAATACAAAATAATGAACACTTTCCCTATAAGCATGGATCATTGAGTGTCAGTGGGAGCATGGGACCATACAGGTGTCAATAAAGTAAATATGGAACAATTAGAGAAAACACATAAAATGAAAATATAATTCAAGGTGCTCAATGATAAGCATGTTGAATACCAACACAACTTCCAAATCCCAATACTTGCACCATGGTGCTGTCTCATTTCTCCATCTCACCCTTCTTCAAGCCATGCCTTTCCCAAACTGTAATATGACATGGAAGATAAAATCTCAGGCCTATTTCATTTGTGAAACCAAACATCAGAGGTGGCAACTGGCAGGGAAGTAGTCCTGTGCCAGCTACAGGTGTCAAGGTGTTTTTGTGAGCACAGTCGAAGTCTGCCATTTCTTTTCTTCTCCTAAATGCTCTGCCACCCAAGACCTCCAGTTGCTCCCAGGGCTAAGCTTTTCTTCCCCAGGTTCTCCCAACCTCCTACACCTCACAGTCCCTCTTTAACTTCCAGTTTTCTAATGTGTTCAAGATTTATATGAGGTCTGATTTTTTTTCATGGAAACATGTCTTAGTCTCCATAAGTTACCTGTTGGGGAAGCCTAATTACTTATATTCCAGCATTTGCAACAAGATTTGAGTTTTGGGAATGTTTATTTCCTTTTTAGAAGGTCCATTCATGGGATGTGGCTGAAGGGGAGTAGAGGAATGGTTGAGAGAGCCTTGCAGTGTACTAAAAACTCCCCCTTTTCTTTCTCCCATAGCCTGCTTGGATTCAGAAGGATCAGCAAGCTAAGAGAAGCAGGTGAATAAACAACACTTTGGATCTTAATAGATGTCTTTAATGTTTCTTCTCTCCCCATCATGCCCCTAGACAGACATGAAGATGCTGGATTCAGGCAGGAAGCTGGTAGCTTAGAGGCTGTGACCTGAATAGTCAGCAGAGCAACACAGAGCTCAAGTAACCTGCAGTGAAGAAGAGTTACAAGCAGACACCAGGCTAATTCAATCCATGATTCAATTCTATTAGTCCCAATAGATTTGCACCACTTGGCTTAAATATGACTTATGAATGGCAGATAACTTAGGTTAAATGAAAAGGAAAGAAAAGGATGGAACATTTGACAGTGAATCTAGTGAACAATTTCCTCTTTAAAAGGCTCAACACTTCCTTCCATTGATATTTTTCTTACAATAGAGCATCTGCACAGATACAGAGAAATTTTTCTCTCCCCCAGAAGATTTTACAACTGTTTTGTGAGTGAAGCCCCATAGGTTGCAGAACAGATGTCCTTACACATTTCTTGTATCACTTGTTTTCTGTGTAGCTACAACAGTGCCAAAAATACGATGCCAACAGGATGCACCGCTCTGCTAACTGTTTGTCTTGGCTGCCATTTCTATTATTAGTATGTGTGTGTATCAGGATGGGAATGGATGTTTCCAGCCATTTTTTAGCTTTCCTCAAGTCAATTGGCAATTAGTAAATAGAACTGAAACTTGTAAATATTCTTCCTGTTTCTCAGTCTGGGGATTAAGTGTCTTATAATGACAATCTAGTAACATTAGATCATTCTTTAGCAAGAACTGCATTCTTTAGCAGACAGGCACTCCACTAGCCCATATGCATTTCAGATCACATCCTCACGATAAAATTGTCACGTTTGTTTTAACACAGTATGAGGTTTGTGTTTTTCCTCTTAAATCTATATTACATTTCAGCTCATTCCATGAAACTGAAAATTGTAAAAGTTTGTTGTTCTCTGTGGCCCTTCCAGTTGCCTTTACCAAGGAGATCTGAGACAATCCTAATAAACACACTGCTTCATACTGTCAGTTCACTAGCAATATGCCTCCTAACATCCGTTTTCTAAGTACAGAAAAAAACATATTCAGCTTGGCCTTAATCAGTGTTTTCTGAAGACATAAAATTACAGGCAGAGACTGCAAGACTGATTTGTCAAGATCCAGAGAAGGTCATGAAGGGTAAGATTTTACTGTCTTTAGTAGCTGGGTCTTAGTTCAGGACTAAGTTTGCTGAGTCAAATGATTCATTGTGGTCATGTTTCTTGTAGTCACATGCCATATGCATCAACAAGTCTATGTTGCTCAAGTTTAGGCTTGAGAACATGTTTGCATACCAGGTTACCACCATAGACTCTAGTCCTGGGTTTTAGTTTCAAGCCAAAAACCTAGACAACAAACAGCAGAGCATGAGCAAAACTGGTAGTATTTACAAACAAATCAATGTTTATTTGTTTTCTAAATCGAAAGAAAAAATGCCCCCCAAATCAGTGAGTTTCTTTCCCTCTCCCTGACTACTGAGGCCTCAAAAAGCAATGTCAGCTGTGCAATAACATTGCAGCAAAGCTGTCTGCATCAGTAATGAAATGCACTTCATGAATTTTTAATATGTGGATTTTAATTTCATATTTAAAGGCTATTGAAAAAAAAACCCCAACAATATTACAGCTATAGAGTGAGTTTGAAGGCTCAGTGACCCAAAACTGAGCTACTACTTAAATTTTTATGTATTCAAATTGCTGTTCTTGGTGATCGTTTTGATTTCTGTCGATGAAGAAATTTTTGACTAAGCTTCCACCTGGCTTTAACTTGCCCACACTCAATACTTCATGCATACAGAAATGTACAAAGGGAAGACATATTTTTTTGTGTAGACTTACATACACACACACAAAGTAGCTAAAATTCGACTACTAAACATACCTATTTAATTCTCTTGGATTTGAGTTTTTTACAAGCTAAACAAAAACTAAGTATTGCAAACAAATCCCCTTTTCCCACAGCTTATGTTGTAAATGAATTTGTTATATTGCAAGCAATAACTCCTGCTAGGAGTTTTCATCGCTCTTCTTACAATGTGCTGTTCTCTCCAGTTGATTAGATTTCATGTGAACCAATGTAAAAATCTGTTTGACTATTAAGTTCAGAAAGGCTTTTCACAGCACACAGCGTAAACCTTAATTAAATGACTTCAAGCTCTTTCCTCATACGGTTTATGATATGCATGAAAAACACAGGGTTATAATCTGATTAGCTCATGTAGTTTACATGGAAATAGCATTTTCCAAGCTGATTAATCTCTGCACAAAGGCATAGTCACCTGATAGGCACTACACTTAAGGCTACTGATTGCACCTGTCAAGAGAAGGAGCTTGGAGGATAGGAGGAGTCCACTATTTTCAAACAAAGAATGATGATTCACAGATGTAGCTTAGAACAAGTCCCACGTAGTAGTTAATGCTGCCCCCAGGCAACTCATGCAGCCAGAATTTAAATGACACACAATCCATGTACAGCCTGACCTTGCCAGCTTTCTGGGGGTAATCCTAAAGTAAGGATTAACTGTTCTTGAACAATTTTTACAATATATTAAGCAGAGCTTCTATCAACAACAGCATGCATGTCACCTTCTTCCACCTAGTTTTATTGGACACGTGTACTCCTTCCTCCACGCCTCTTAATATTCTGAGAAGTGCATGGAGTGAAAGACACTATTAAATACGGAACTTTATTTCCATAGGTTTTGATCTTCAACTTAAATTCATCTACTTTATCTACTTAAGTAAGGGGACTGCTTAACAGTAGACAGAGTCAATTGGGCATGGCTTATTTTACATGTAAACCACCACACTAGAAAGCTGACCACCACTTCTGGGACCATGCAAGAATTCCAGGAATAATGAAAAGTGAAGCATTCTCTCAAAGCCGAAGAAAGAGCTGTATAATCATCTGGGGTGAGACAGTTCTACTGTTTAAATGGTGATACAAAACTTTCCAGTCACAAAGAGAGAAATGCATGCTGAAAATCACCTATTTAAAAAGTAGTAAAAGGTATGCTTTTGTATGAAGAGAATTTCATAAACAATACCTAAAGTCAAACACACCCAAGTTAACACAATATAAGAGATTAATCCAGTATGGAGAGGTTAATCTAGTTGCCAAGTTTAGGTTTTTGTTCTTACTTGTGGGTAGGCATAAAAGAAGAAGGGATTGCTAAAGGATCCATATGGGACTCAGACTGTATGGAACTGTTCTTTAATCTGTGTCTTCTCAGACTCCTCCCACACACATATTCCCAGTTGAAAGGGGCAACATACTTAAGTGCTACCAAGACTTCTGCCTTCCTGACAATTTATGCAGGAAACCAGTAAGTTGATGCTTCTTCACGAACATCTCAAAAGAGCTTTCAGGTTCAGTGCCAGTATCTACTGAGGTGTGTCTACATCCTCTAATGCTGAAGTGAGGTGTGAAAATTGGGCCCCAGTACCAGCAGTTAAAAAAAAAATCTTAAATTAAAACAGAATTAAGAGTTAAGTACATTTTTCATCAGATATTTTCACTATCTTTTCAGTGTATCTGGTATAGATTTTTTCTAGAATTATGGGAGTTCTTTTAAAATAAATTTATTTCTGAATTCAAAACTTCAAATTTTTCCTTCTGTTGCTGCAATTCCAAGAACAAATACAGAAAGAATCATGCAGCATCACAGCTTACTTATGAATATGAAAGAAAATGTTTTAAAGTTAAATTTCCAAGTGTTTACACTGCATATACACAACAGAATTTCAATTGACAGCAATTAATCTTAAATTAATTTTGCTTCTAATTTTATATCCTTAGACAAAAGCTACTTAAACACTAACTTTCAGAAGGAGGTAGACATCTAAATAATACAGGGACTTTCAGTAATTAGAGACTTCCAAATGAGAGTATTTAGATGGCCAATTAGTGTATCGGTAGGTAGACGTTTATGCAACTGAGACAACACTCAAGCATGGTTGAGGAGCTGCAGAAAAAAATTATAGAAGATTTTAAGAAAGACAGCTTCAAATGTAAATCTGAAAGCAGCAGAATATGTATCCTCAGGCAAAATCCTGCACCAGCATTGAAAAAAGGCCATGAATCACTCTCTCATCACCAATGGCTGGAAAATATCCTTGTCAGCTGTGTTCTCAGAATGACTTGGTTTATTTATTTATTTATAGGCATTTCTACTCATCACTGCAATAGATTTGCAAGTCTACTGTCATTAACCCTATATGTATTGCAGAAGAGTTTGACCTCTTGATTTTAAATAAGTTGACTGAGATTCTTTACTGCGTAAGAGTTTAGAGTGACTTCTAAAATATGCTGTATTAGGCAATCCTCTTCATTTACCTGACCTCCACAGTTCCATCTCAGTTTTGACATCACTGCCACTGTCTTCACTACTTAGGTATCAATACATAAATGATAGTGTTATTCCCCATGGGAGAGTGGGCCCTGACCCACACAGTAATGTAGATATAGCTGGAACTTTTGTTAACAAAATTAATGAGCTATAAGCATTTATTCTGTTATTTAAGTGGTTTTCTTAGGTAATTGCTCATACAGAGTGATAGAAAAAAAAAAAAGATTGTAAAAGATTTTTATGGATTCCCAAATATCCACATCAAAATCAGTATACAACAAGGTTCAAGCTATCAAGTATTACTCAATACTTGCATCAACATGGTTACCCTTTCACTTAGTAAACTGAACTTGTAAAACACACTCACTAGTGTTTAGATACTTTTCTTCTTCATGGGACAAAGTGTCACTGAGGAACAGCAGTAGTTTAATTAATGCTGTTTTAAAAGAGAAGGAAACCAAAGAGAGAGAGCATAAGCACAGAAAAGGTTGGCCCAAGGTCAGGCAATAAAAGTAAGAATCAGTTTTACTGGTTTACATGCATTTTGTCATAGGCCAAGATAGAAGGAGGGAGATTCTGAATAAAAGTATTTAATGATAGAAAATTTTAAAAGTCTGCACTGCAGCCATTTAATTCAAATGTCTCATTCCTATCACTATCACTCATCAAAAGATCATCTTCCCAACAATGCAAAACATTTTCTATGACATAGTGGAGAAAAAGTCACCCTTTTAGGAGAAGATGACTGGTGAGAGCCTCTCAAATTTTTTTGTTCTGAAATATCCTAAAGAGTACTTTTCCCCCGGCAATGTTTAACAAAACTACCTATTTTTGTCTTTAAACTTGACATATTTTTATGTCTAAAGACCATACACTTTGCTTTAGACACAGGAGCAATTTCCTAAATATCAGATTCCTTGGTTTTAGCAATTTTAGAATGAAAGAATGTTTGTTCTCTCATACTGAGTCCATTACCTCAAATTTTAAGCCCTTGTCAGTCTAAACATGACTAGAAACTTCAGTTTGAAGACAAAAGCAATAGATTACACTTAATGCAAAGCACTGGCCATTGGTTTGTTCGAGCAGCAATTTGTAGCTGGAACAATGGGGGAGTTTAGGGCTGTAGATTCTTGCATTACAGCATCTGCAATGAAGCCCATGTACTAAATTGTATCCCATCTCTGCTTCTGTGAAACTCTACTCTCGTGGCTGGCACACTGGCATTCAGAGAAGAATACTTCCACCCTCAGAGCCCTAATGACCAATCCCCCTCTTCATTCTCCAAGTCTCATTTTACAAGTGTGCATGTATGTCCAACAAAGTACCAAATCTAGACTGACAGCTAAAAGCATTATATTTAGCATATATGGCATGTAATTAGAAATCTGAGTGTTTCCAAAAGGAAAAGGTTTTTGATTCTGATCTTAGAGTATCCTTTCACTGCATTAGCTGGTATTTTTTTCCTAATTGAAGTTGATTTAAGTGCGAGCAGACTCAGACCGAAGAGCAACAGGACAAACTTCTCATCTGAAGTAGTTTGTAATATAATTTTGTCTTTGCTAACTGTTGATGGCTTGTCCTCATCCCATTTTAACCTACAACCAACAGCTCCTTTAATGGAAGTGTCTATAAAGATCTTCTCTAAAATATGCTTTTCCAGCACACTTAATGTCTTTTAATGTCTTTCCAATTAAATCCAGATGTGAAAAGCTTAAGGAACAGTTCTCAGGACTGAAAAAGATGACATAAATCTTGCAGCTGACAGAGATCCCACTGAGCTCAGTTGGGGAAATTCACAGAGGACTTCTTGTGGGCCAGGAAAGCTGCTGGGTATAAAGACAGATGTGTATACTCCTATTAAAAAAATTTAAATAAAAACTGACTCCTACAACGAGGTATCCACAATTATCAGGGACATTACTAACTCAATCCCTCAATGTGCTGAGCACATCCTGTGCGGTACAAATTTCCCTCATCTTTTCGGGAAGTTTATCAGAGTTGAAGGGGGTCACATCTGTTTGGGAAAGGGCCCCTCAACTTTCAGGATTGCACCTCTTAAACCAGTGTAGAGGCTGATACTGGAAAACACCATCTGTCTTGCTTTCTTACTGCTATCAACAGGGAAGTAACATACTCTGCAAAACAACACTGAATTTCTGTCCACCCTCCTTTATCTCTTCCATAATCAAGTTAGCATATTAAGTTGTGGTTTTATTACAGAAGACTCCCCAAATGTGATATTAATTATAAATTCTTACCAGTCTGATGGGAAACTGGGCATTCTTAGTAGCTGACTACCACTGCTGTGCAAGTGCTGTTTGTGCAGCTGCCAATTTGGGGTTTGTTTTGATGTAATCACTTGCACACCCTTAGTATTTTTGTATTTTTTTAACAACAGTACTTCATCTTATTTTGCCAAACATAAACTGTAAATGTAGGCTCAGATCAAGCCACGACAGGAAATATTCACACACAGAGTTTGTATTAAAAAATGTCTCTAGAAAACTGCCTAATGCTAACAGCTTTCATGCTTCCCTACCTTCCTGCTACTTAGTTTGTTATTTTTGAAATTAGTAAATTATTCAGACAGATCAATGATTTTTAGAGAGCTACATCCTTGTGAGACATCAGGGGAAAAAAAAAAAAAAAAGAGGAAGAATGTTCCAGGATAGAAGAAAAGCCCATTTCTAACTGAAGTTTAAGTTTGGGCCCATGTTCATTAGTGATGGGAACTTCAGTAGTGACATTTTGGATAGTATTACTTAATTTCTTTGCATTTTTCTAACGTCCATACAAAGGTTTTAGCATGATTTGGTGTCATGAGTGAGTGTACAGAAATATGAAACTAACTACCTGAATGAAAAGACAGTCCTGTGTCCTCAAGTACAACAAGTGATCCAATACTGGGATCTGAACCATAGTGCAAACCTCACACTGAAAGCAGCAGGCTCCTAAACACACACACAAACTCTCTTGAAGACACAATTCCTCTGGTTCACAGCTTGCTTTGCTTTTCACAATGGCCAGCACATTTCAGACTATCACTCCTTCAGGGCTGAGGGCTGGATCTGACTCTCACCAAAATCACTGCTTTATGGCCATCACTCAGGAGACACAAGGAATGCCCTTCCCTTGGAATGAGCCTCTGCTGCCATGAAGATCCCACTCTTGGCTAGCTCAGAGAATGAACTCAAATCTTTTGCACTTTGCTGCCAGGGACCACCAGGCCAGCTCTGATTTATAGCTTTCTCTTTACAGTTTTATGATACAAGAATGTTCACTTGTAATTACAACAGCATTTTGTTGGCTCCCTGCCTTCACTTGGGTATGCTCAACACCATATCCTTCATTCCAGTCTTTTTTATGTCAGGACCCCAAATTTGAGTAGAAGTCCATCAGTATTACAAGGATGCTGCAGATCTTGCTGCTCCTTAAAGAGGGGACTTGTACATATTTGTTGAGGGGGACACATGAGCAGCTGGATCTGACATCCAACTGGGAGTCTAGTGGAGAGCTGGTCAAAATTCTTCCCCAGAAAAATACTAAATCAAGAAAAAAATTTTTATGAGAATGTATGACTTGTGAGAAAAGGTTTTCTAGGTCCAGGATAGACTCTTCAGTCAAAATATCACAGACAAGTGCAAAATATAACCACTGGGCTAATGACTGCTTGGTGTGCCACATTCATATACTTGTTGATTTGTCTCTATGAGAAAAATTCAACAGGTCTCTAGTTTATTTAAAAGTGAATGGAAATACTTGTACTCTTGATTTGCATTGTGGTATAAAAAAATCAGTTTTATTCAGAAGAAGGTGACCCTGCCATTAAGCTGCTGTATCACCTTGAACAGGCACTTTAACTCAATATTTTTTAGACATACCCTTAGCTCCTGACTTTGAGATAATCAAGCAGTACACTTCCATCACTTGTGATTTAAACTTGATTTTGTCATTTTCAATAGAAGCATAACCTCCTTCAGGGAAAATTCCAGGTATTTTAGATACCATTTAATAGTTAACTGTCAAGCAATTTCCAAGTCTTTTAAACAAAGAATACTTCTGTGCTAGCCTAATTTATAGAGCCATATATGTCCCATTTTAAGTGGATGTGATTAAGAAGAAACACTAAGCTTAGATTATTCTACTAAATGAGAAAAGTTTAAAGCCAATAAACTGTACCTAGGATTTTAGCTGGGAGATGAAATAAAAGGCACATTTGTTCCTGGTCACTGAATTTTTAACCTGAGTCTGTTGCTCCTGCTGTTAAGCTCCTATACATTCCTTACTAGCCCATAGTGTCCAGCATTCCCAGCTCTCAGTGCTTGGAATTAGAGGTGTACTGCAAAATAAAACCAGGGGTTTTTTAGAGCTGGCGAACAGAAAGCATCACATATTCTTGACAGAAGGAGGCAAGTGAAAAGGTTAATTTTTAAAAAGAGGTCTTCTATAGATTTTTAAAAATTTAGATTAGATGTATAAATTACAATCTACTGTTTGGGTCTGAGAATTCTAGCAGTATCTGGAAAATGGGAAGATGCTGCTGAATCTGGTGGATAAATGAAAGCTGTACATTGTCTAGCTCCTCAATAAAGAAAAGGAGAGGTTGAGCCTTATGCTCTGACTCAGGTCTCTATCTCAGGTATGAGAGTACTTTCCAAATGCCCCAAAGTTTGCTTTTATTACACAACAAGTAGGGAAGAAAAAAACCTGTGTTTCTAGCAAAAAACAAACCTATACTGTTTCTGTCCCTCCTATGGCTTTTCAAGCTTATATTCTTTTTTTTTTCTTTTTTTTTTTTAAGTAGACTATTTTGACCTGCATTTTTGCAATACAGGAGCTGTAATATGACTTCATTGCTTCTCCTTTTACCTCGAAATTCTGTGAGGGTATTTCCTTAAGGTGAAATAAAAAACTAATCTGCCTTCAGTGGTTCATCACTGCAGTGATCAAGTTAAATGACACCATTGCAGAAAAGTCTCATAATACATATTTTTCTCCCTGCCTAGTCCAGTGCTGCTATTATACACACAAATTCAAGCATTCCTTAGGAAATGTGTTTTGAGGTGAAAGATTAGTCTTCACTTAAAATCAGTAGCAGCTACCTTCCTGTGCATTTTGTGAAGTGGTAGATGTACTTTTTATTGGATTATTTTATATTTTATACTGATTACAGGTCTCCTTTGTAATGGAAAGGCCAAAGCTACCCTCAGATTCATCTTCTGTTGCTGTTTGTGTGTTGATTTAAATAGGAACTGGCCTTGTTCACATGGATTTGCTTTAGTCATTAAGTCCCACTTCAGTCTTCTACTGCACAGGTAGAAGGAGAAAAAGTAATGAGAGACACCTTCAGTCACCTCCATGATTGCTGTCCTGTGTGCTTTTCAGGTAAGCATGGTATATGTTGGGTCCTGCGTACTTCAAATAGTGCTTCAGGAGAGACAGTGGGAACCAGATTTCCTCAAGAATTTCCTAAATTCAGGAACCTCTCCAAGTGGCAGGTCCTTAATGAAGATTAGACACTCCTTGACTCTGACTAACTGAGCTCTGCATCTATGGACCTGCTTTTCCTCCATTTACAGTTACAGTCAAAAATAGAGATATTTGTCTTAAAACTTTACTGAACAGCTGGGTTTTAGTCTGGAAGATCTGCTAACGGCTATTTTATCATTTCATCCTTGCATCTATTATTAAAATTCATTAACCACAGCTGTCAAAAAGAGCTAACTGAAAATCTTGCTAGTTACAAAATAACCCGTCAGGATTAGATTCAATAAAAAATTTAGGTGCTTACAAATTAGGCGCTGTAAGAATGAAGTTTTAAATAGCACATCCCTGGAATAAATTCAAAGGTCTGAAGTTAAGTACTCAGGTTTTTTTACTCAGCATTAAGACCAGAGACAGGTTTCTCTGAAGAATGAGCTGAGAAAGCTACATGGTGAGTGTGGAGCTACCTGCAGGCAAAGAGGTACTCCAAGCCTAGGGCTGAACTCTTGGTCCTCTCTGGAGTTCAGCTGCAAAGCCAGGACCACAGGCAGAGGCCTGGCAGCTTGCTCAGCAGCTGTCTACAAATGTACAGTCCTGTCCTGAAGGCAGCTGGCCCTTCAGCTCTCCGAGAGGCCTGAGCAGAGCTCACTGTTGTCACTGAGAAGGTGACCAGCAGGGAAGTGGGTGGAGGTGAGACTCCCCTTTTTGTCAATGGCAAAGATGTGAGCACTGTTGGCCAGAGTATGAGACATACAGATTTCAGATTTCTTAGCTTTAGGTCAACAAAGTACATCTCCTACCTCCTAGGAGACAATCTAATCTCCAGGATCAGTGATAGGGAAGATTCAGCTGTTGCAAATAAAAATAAGTCAACATACATGGATCAAAGAAAAGGAGGAGTCTGACTCCCCAGGCTGATCTCAACAGCTACTGAGCTGTACTGAGGGTCACTCCATGTCCCCTGGATAATTTCTGTTCTTTATCTAATTGGTACTTTAGCAGTCAGTTCAGAAGTGATGAAAGCAGGAATTGCAATCTAGTACTTCTACTTTTGGGGGCTCCTTTAACTGGTATGATGCAATAATATCCCTTCTCATCCTTTCCCTGTGCAATCCTGAGCATTTTAAGGTTTTTTATGTGAAGGCTCTGGTTATCTGGGAAGGCAAATAAATAGTTGCACATGCATTTACACAGTCTCCTGTGACACATAATTATTAATACCTGAAGGCTGTGGGAAGTGTCTGAGTTCATGTTTCCTAAGTAAGTCTATGTTACTGTGTAAAGCATGGAAACAACTAGCAACTATCCAGCCACAGCTTAGAAGGAAAGCCCTTAGGATGCTGTGTCATTTAAACTTCTTCTGTATAAGGCATGTTAATGAATATACAGCTATCTTATTAAAAGATTTTATTAAGATAAATAATAATAATAATCCTTCACTATTCAAGTTCTCTTTATGCAAATGATGCAATAAGCCCACACATGTATGCAAACCCTTTGAGAGGGTTTCCAGCATCAGGATACAAGCAATTTTACTGTGCCATCACAGAGTAAAATTAAGTCAGTTAAAATCAACACAGAATAAAAGCCAAAATACTAATGCAAGTTAAATGCTAGTAGAGAGTAAAACTCCAGTCTCAGCTGGCTCTGAGGATTTAATAATTTTAGCTGTCACATAAACAATAAAATCAGATCATGAAGGAAGCACTAGAGCTCTAAGGCTGCTACCAGAAGCAGAGAAAATACACGGATAATGTTATGCATATTAAACAGTAATATTCCTCAAGCACGAATAAGACCTAACTGAAACCATGCTTGAGATAACTGTCATGCTATTGAGTTACAGTAAAGAGGAGATCAGACTTATTCTTTCCTTCACAATGAAATCAGTATAAACAAATCATATAATGTTTGGACACCAAACTCCTAAAACAAAGAAACCTAGAAAATCTCTTAAAACCACCCACAGACTCCCCATGCTGGTCTGTGATTATACAACTGGAGAAGATCATCCAAACTGTGATGTAAACCAATGTCAGTCTGCACAGGATAGTACTACAGTGCTTCTAAGAAAAAACAAAGCAAGTCCCTGGAAGAGCCATCAGTAAGGAATACTTTCATGCCTACCATCCATTTTCCCTGTAAATGAGGAAAACTTTTTTAAAACTTAGAGAAAGAACTTATTTTAAACCCTACACTGAGGATAAAAGAGACAGATTTTCTTGTGTGTTTTTACTATAGTGCCAAACACATTCAGCTAAACAAAAGTGAGCCTGGGACCAACCATAAGGGAAAATACTTCTTAATGGCCCCAGTGCTTTTTGTATGTCAACCTGCTCCTCTATGAAAATCATTTTGTCCTCCTTATTTGTTATGTGGACACATTCACCTTCATTTTTAGAAATACATGTGCAAAACAGCATATTTTTTTCCTATGTACTACTCACCAAAGGAGAAGATCCAATGCTGAAACCGCTTCTGTTCTATGAGTAAAAAACATAATTTCTACCTCCCAACAGTAGTTTTGCTCCTTGCCTATTATCTGGAAGCAAACTGTTCTAGACCTGAAAACAACACGTGCTTGTCTAGAAGAGATGTAAAAGGGTCCAGCTCTCTTTCTGCAGATATGGCCTAGAAAGTGTAAATCTCTGTGCACCCCTTAGGAGAAGCTTCATGAGATTCAAGACATACAGTACTAAGGATGCTAAAGCAATGGACTAACCCAGCTGCCCTGAAGGTGGGGTCCATGACATTTTTTGCACTGTTTCTACTCAATTTCGATTCCACAAGGCTAAAAAAATGTTTCACTGATATAAGGAGCTAATGATACAATGCAAGCCCATTTTCAAATATTCTGGCATTCCTTTCTTTCTACCTATACCATAGAGGAATTTAATATTCAAATGTATTTAGTAAAGAAACTCACTTCATTAGAATCATCCACCCCTGCAAATTGGTTAATAATTTATATTTCCCTAGCATTAATTTCATTCTTGTTTCTAAGCCACAATTGATTGAACTATAACTTGGTATAAACAATGTTCATTAATCATACAAAAGAAAACAAAAGAAGCAGTAATGAACTGACAAAGTTTGCTAGTCTTCTCCAGTAAGGGTGCAACAATTAGCAATACAGTGAATATCAATCACTCAAATGCTCAAAGTACAAACAGTAGTATAAAGAGTATAAAGAGAAGAAATGAAAAATGGTAGCTGACAAAAACTCAGCAATCTTTAAGAAAAAAGATCTAATAATTCTTATACTTAACAGACTGTGAAAGATCATTTGTTAAGAAGACAGCAAAATATTTTGTACTGAAATTATTATATTCCCATTCTTAAGAAAGTATGTTCTGCAGAATTTACCCGAAGTTTGTTCTTTTATATAGTCAGATATGCCTCTTATTCTGCTATATTGATAACTTTCAACCTTTTTCAGGTATTATTTACAATATCATGCCTGACTAAATGCTGTTCTACTGGTATCAGTGTTACCAGCAGCTGCACATTAAGTTACCAACACCCTTGTACATGAACAGCATTTTTGGTGAAACATAAGAAAAAAGATTCTGTCTGTTCTTCATGATCACTAGCTCCCTCATATTTTAACTACTGTAGTGATTACATCAAAGCTCATCATATAGGAAGAGCTAAAGTAAAATAATTTCGTCCAATATTTTTATATGATTTTCCATATGCAATTTTAACTTACAATGTCTATAACTAAATATAAATTATTATGAATTCTAAAGACAAAATACAAACTTGAAAAAATTTATTTTTTGAGTTACATGTTCAGTCAAACATAACTCTCACCCTTCACTAGAGTAGGGACAGGAAGAAGTCTTCAACAAATTTCAGAATAATTTGCTGCTATTTTCTATATCAGAGTTACAACTTTACAACATACAGTGCATATTTTAATAAACAACATGCTTACTTGGCTAATAATTTCTAAAAAGAGCAAACCCCTCCTTGTAACAGCTGCAGTGGCCCAGATGTCACAAAAGCAGAATGCCTTTGCTATGCAGGGGAGGGGCAGGCCTTCCCTTTGCACAGGCACGTGGAGGTCCCAGCCAGCACAGGCACATCGTGCCTGATGGGGCAAACATGGAATGAATTTATTTGCTTCTGTACAGATGGCAAAGGAGCTTCAGACCTGGAAAACAGCAGTTCCAGCCCCATGCATCAGTTTCCCTGCTGCACTACAGTGCAACTGCCCAGTTTTTCTGATTTGGCAAGAGGCTCAAGATCTAGCCTTGAAAAATTGACTCCATAGAGAATATGATGTGCACATGCTAAATAACAACTTAGCAAGTAGTCAGAGTTGCTTGTTTCTGATGAACAGCAGAGTTTGGCAGGCAGAGCTGCTACCCATGCTGTTTGCTTTATGGGAAGGTAACATTTTCTATTGTGATCTCTTCAAAGCTCTTAATACATCGTTAGACTAAAAAGAGCAAGGAACAGAAGCTCTGATTTCTCCTGGAAAACAGCAAAGCTTCTTCCTTGTAAAGCATTGTGGAAGGCCCTACTTGGTACTGCTAGAAACTCCAGCCCTCTGCTTTCCCTGGGAAGCAGCAGCACAGAGCTGCTAGTGTCCTCTCAAGTTTATTAGTCTCTGTCCCTAATTCATGTTTTTTACCAGTTCCCTCAGCAGTGAAATATCAGTCATTGTGCCCATTCCACTGCTGCACTGCTTCAATCTGCAGGTTGGTTTGGCTGACAGGGTGGATCCCACCCCTGAACATTCAAAGAGTTAAACATGGTGTCTAAGGGGAATGGAAGAAACAGGTTTCTGCCTCTTAAATCCTGTAATTGGAAAAGAAAAAGCAGAGAGTGAGGAGAAGCTTGAGATCAGACAGAATCTGTGATCCTCATCATGCAAATGAAGGACTTAGTCATGCAGTTCTCTGTTTGGAGAATGCTACCAAGTAAGGAGTAACTTGACAGCTGCACTCTCATAATAGCCAGTTTGGATTCCTCTATACTCTTCAGTCATTGTTTTATTACTTTGCATTTAGATGTAGGAAATTCCATGCACCTGCACTATGCAGCATTAAACCTCATATCTACTAAATCTGCCAACAAAGAAGACAGTTCAGCTGATGGAATTATTTGATGTGGTCACTCACTACAAAGGGGGTTGAAAGCACAAACTTCTCTCAAGCCCACCCCTGTGCAAACAACTGCAGCATTTTACTGATGTGGGAAGGACCCAAGCTATTAAAGACAATTTGCAGCACACTTCAAAAATAAGTTATTTTTGAAACAAAGTTTCTTTGTTCAGCTTTAACACGTTTCTTGACTTGTATTACCCACTTCTCCCTTTCCCATTCCCAAGGAAGTTTCCATTAATCATCCTTCTAATGGAAACACTTGTGTCTGATCACCGAGCAGTGGACACAGGCATAGTCTGTGGGCATGCACTGAACAAGAAGCCCAAGGGAAGCCTAGCTGAAAAGTTTGGGAAAGCAAGGATGCCTTTTTAAAATAAACTTTGGAGAGGTCAGCGGGACAGCAAGGGGTCAGCACCAGGCAGCCATTGGGTGGATGGCACAGGAGAAAGACAACAACACTTGTCATTAATTATATCTGTTGGAATGCTACACATTTTCCCCCCCAAGTGGTAGTACTCCAGACATCCAAGCACAATCTCTCCCACGTCCTGCTCGACCCCAGGCAGGGCACATGCCAAGAAGCTTTCATACACTAGAAGCCAATATAGGCTTAGAAGGAGCTAATACAAGCAGAGCTTAAAAAATTTAAATTGTCCCTCCACTTTGAAACATTTTTTTCCTTTAGTTTCAGGACATTGTCATGACTGTCTCCTTTACCAACCAGTGAAATACATATTCCCTTAGAGCTAAATATGGCTAGATTTCTGTGCCCAGCCTCAAGTTAACAAAACTCTTGACTTTCATTGGAGAGGAATAATTACCAGGAACTGGACTGCTCAGAAGAAGTCCACTCCTCAAATCAATCCTGCAAGATCCTTGTACAATGTATCACTTACAGGTGGTACATTGTACAAGGTCTAGATATATCTGATCTACAGAGGTGTTATCTCCTATAAACACTGCAAAATGTCTGCAAATGCCAGAATGCATCACTACTGCTGATGCTCTTGCAAAACCTTGAACCATCCCTATTTACAAAGCTAACTGTTTCATAAGCAGCAGTATCTTTTATTTTAATAAAACCCCTAATAGACTGTTAGTTGCATAAGAAATGGCAGGCTAGTAATTACTGGATGGACCCATTCTCACTTAACCCTGAATTCACCAATTACATAGCCAAAGTTCATTGTTGTGTGCAGAAGGAGAAGGGTATCTCTAGAGCATGATTTATCCTCTCCTAAATAAATAGACAGGAGGAATGAGCCTTTGGAAATGCTTCTCTCTGTACTTCCACTACAGAAAAACTTGTAAAATTAACCCAACCTAGAAGCATTGTAGGCATCTGAAAGGCATACAAGATGCTTTAGTGACTATAGTTTATGAGGAAGCTTTGAGTATTATAACTCCAGCACAGTAGTCATAAATCTTAGTAGCTGTAAATCACAGAAGTTATAAAATATGGAATTATATTACCTGTCCATGTGGTGAAAAATTCTGCTCATTTCTGCAGAATGGCCAGAGATGTCTTAAAATCAGCCTGTGGGGTTCTTTAGTGTATGTGAAACAAAAAACCAGAATTGGGGCACCGTGTACACTGCAGAACCCTGTTTTGTGCTAATGGAACTGGACAGACATAACAACTTGAGCAAGATTGATCTGGATATGCCAAGCCTTGCTAAAAGATTCTGATTATTAGGGTGGGAAAAAAAGTAAAGTCTGCACTGGGGCAGGCTTCACTACAGGCTGTGCTATTCTGTGGCTTAAGGACAAATTCCCCTAAATGCAAGCAAACTCCCTACTTTAAATCCATATCTTTGGGATTGCAGTAGAAAATAAGATATCCTTTTGTAGAGAGAAAGGAGACTTTTGGAAAGAGAGAATTCCTCCATCAGATAAAAAACCAGACCATGTCTGTGTTTTCACTTGAATGATGTATCCAACAGGGAGTCTTTAAACTGAGTGTTACTGTCTGCCAGTTCAGGCTCCAAGATGGGCTTTGAACCCACAGCTTTGGAGCCCAAGTTAAGCCACCAAACTTTTTTGGGAGCTCTTCTTTAACTTTTTTTTCTGTAGTTTTCAAGCTTTCATAGTAATAAAACATGGGAAAAAATAGGCTCACTCTACCAACAGAAAAATATTGTGTAGGGAAATATATGCTGTGGTAAGTATCCACAGGAAAGTATTAATCATTTTTTTTTACTAAAAAAAGGAAAAACCACCCAATGCTGAAAAAGCAGTAGCACTGTAAAAGTAACTTGTTAGATGGATAAAGAACTCCAGAGTGAACCATGTGTTTGTCTCTTGGAAGCCTGTTCTTCAATCCCAAAAGAATTGTGGGATTTAGCATTAAGCAAGAGAGGTAAGAATAGGGCCTACGTTGTGTAGAACAATTAAAAAAGCTACTTGTCCTGATTTTCCCCCAGAAAACAGCAAACAAGCTAAATAATGAGCCCAGTTGTGTTGATTTAAACCATTTGCAAAACTGCACTTCTGAGTTGTGTTTGCATTAAGCAGAGCCGGATGCCAGGCTTCCTGTCTATTTTGGGAAATTCATCATAGCTAGAAACTGCAGGAGATAGAGAGACAGGCCTAAAACATCATGTAAGCACAGTGAATTCACTACTCCAAACCCCAAATGGAAGGGGGAAAGACACCAAATCACCAATTACAAAAATAAGCGCTCTCAGGTAGTAGAATTAGTTCCTCAGATTTCACCTGAGACCTCCTTATGAAAGCAAGTTGGCACCACACCCCAGTATGCTTCCTTCAATTTAGCTCCATGCTCTCTCTCTGATAATGTAGGCTGATTTTCCTGGCCTGTGCTACTTGATCCAGTGATGAAGGTTACAGGTTTGTGAGATTTCTATTCTCTTCTGCAGTTATAAAGAACAGAGGTTCATGAACTCATAAAGCCAGGAGGGAACTTGAGTTGGTCAAGTTTGTCCTCTTATGATACTGCTGTGCTTGAGTGTTGACCAAAGAAATCCTATCCTGTTAGGGACATTTAGAAGCTTTTTTCATGGGTAAGCATTTTTCTGTTCCAGAACTCATTCTTTGTCATCTGAATTTGCATACCTTCAGATTTTTGCTAGCAGTTCGAATTATGTCCTTCTAAGGTAGAGTCCCTTAGAAAAAAACAACTTTTTTCTAAGTATTTTTCCTTAAAGAATCAAGCCAGCTCCCAGTTTTTTCCCTTAGATGTTGCACCAAATGGGCTTCCAAGTCTGTCACCAGAAGGCATTTTCCCCACTTCCTCAAGCAAATACTTTTTTGTGGCTGTTTTCTGAACTTACTTCAGTGTTTCCATATCCCTTAAAAATTGCTGACATCAGGACTGGATGAATTCTTCCAGCATCAGCTTGACCAATGCCATATACAAAGATATAACTTGTAACTCATAATTACTCTTACTCGTTACATTCATGTTCAAGTACTCAGTGGGATTGCGTACTCGATTGCCCATCTTACGTGACCCCTGATCAGTTAATTATAGGCCAAAATTCTCCATGCTGACAATATGGCTTTGATCCCTTGTTCCTTGATGAATAAGTGTGCAGTTAGCTGAGTCAGAATGCACTTTGTGGAGTCAGCAAGGCTTACTGCATTGTATTCTACAACTTATCACCATTTGACATGCTGCTGGCCTTTGTGCTATCAGCAAACATTACCAAGAGATGATTTTATGCTTACTTCCAGACCACTGATGAACATACTGCCTATAAAGTTCAAGTGTTTATTTCTGTTTAGTGTAGAGAAAGAGCAATATAGTCTATTGTGTACTAGAAGAGATTTCTCAAGATAACTCAGGAAATGCTGTATATATAATAAAATAAAATGCCAGGTCACTTTTTCTGCCCTAGTCTCCAGTTTTTGTGTAACATAATCATAGCATTGAAATGAAGACATTTATCTATAGACACTGCAGGCCATGCTATCCAATTTCTGTGTAGATTAGGTACAGGGACCCTCCTTTTTGATCCTAGTACATGGCATGGTCAAAATCCATGGCCTTCTCACACTTCCTTGCCAGATTAGGCTTAAGAAATACATTTGAGATCAAAGCCTTGAAACATTGTCAACAGAGTTAAAAAATGAGAAAAGAAAAAGGAAAGAATACTTAGCCCGCACCTTTGTTATATAATGAGAATAAAGTTGAATATTGACAGCAATATCAGAGTTGAAGCTGGGAGCTTTCAGTACTACATACTTTGTTAGTCCAGAATACCATATTCTGCTGAACTGAAATATTTGAAAGCATCCAATATTAGTGGTGCTTTTAATCCGGCTGGTATCTGGTAAAAGATTCTGATTATTAAGGTGGAAAGAAAAGTAATGCCTGCATGGGGGCAGGTTTCACTACAGGCTACACCATTCTGTGGCTTAAGGACAAATTCCCCTATGATGCAAACAAACTCCCTACCTTAAAATCCCTACCTTAAATCCCTACCTTAAATCCTAAGCCTCATCCAGCTTCTCATTCCCTCTCCCCACAGTAGGATGGGGGACAGAATTGGAGCAGCAAAAGTGAAAAAACCTCCTGGGTTGATAAAGGCCAATTAATAAGTGAAGAAAAAGGAGGTAGAACCATGTGATGTCAAGGCAATCACCCACCACCTCAGACCAGCAGACTGATGTTCAGCCACTTTCCAAGCCATGGTTACCTTGGAAGGACTCTCCCCCTGCTTCATTGCTGAACATAATGTTATACAGCATGGAATATCTCCTTGGCCAGTCAGGCCCAGCTGTCCCAGCTGTGTCCCCTCCCAAACTCTTGCCCACTCCAAACTGCTTGCACTGGGGCAGATTGTGACAAAAAAAGGCCTTGACTCTATGCAAGCACCATTGAGCTGTGGCTAAATAGTGGCATGTTACCAACACTGGTTTTGTCACAAATCATAGCTGTAGCCTCATACAGCATGCTAGGAAGAAAATTAACTCCATATCAGCCAGACCCAGTATACTGTGGATAACAATGGAACAATAACAAGTGCTGAATTCAGATTATGAAAGCAAGTGGTTGAGTTGTTTACAGCTCTGCTCTAGCCCAAGTAGGTGTTTACTTTATTTGGGTATATAGTATATAAAGTTGAAAACATCCCCATATCCTAAATTCAACATCCCAAGACTGTAGATTGTTATAACTAATAAAGTTATGAACGTCCACCTCCTTTCAGCAATACTGTATTTCTTTCATGAAAATAAAAGCTATGTATATATATTAAATGATAGAACTCTTTCCACACAGGACAAAGGTTGTTTTTTAAGATGAGCTGTGCTTCACTGAACTTGTACTGCCTTTTTTAAATATAGATTTTTACACAAATCTGATTTGTCTTTATTGCCTTGCAGTCTTAAACTTCATTGTCTGCCTACCTCAGTATTTGAAAATCAATTATTTCAAAGTATTTATGTTATGAAGAGTTGGTTGCACAGTTTATACTCAAAGAGATTGTTCAAAACATTCAAGTTGCTTGCAATTATTTAGAGTGGCCTCACTTAGATGCAAAAACAATTACTATACTTACATCTTACTCTTTATTAGCTTACCAGTTCATTTTAATTTTCAAAGCTCACACACTTATATACTACTCACTATATAGTAGCGTCCTGCACTGTTGCAATGACAGGATATTAAATACCCTGCACTCTGTTTCTATTTAGTGTAGAAAGGAATCTAGGTCTGCTGCATCCAGAAATGGAATTAAGTTATCACAGAATATTGATGTCAACATTGAGAAATGATGTGTCTTTGATGAAAAAGTTAAATGTGAAATGAAGTTAAAGTAAAAAGAAGATATAATGTCTATAAGACAAAATTCAGATCTGAAAATTCGGGTTTCTGCATCATCCTCACTCAACTGCGATGTTATTACTGGCCAAAATAACTTGGTTTTGTTCCCATAGCTTAGCTAAAAGTTTATTTGTTGATATATGATCTCACAAAAATCTTTCTCTGAGTTGGGATGGGAAAAGAGCTTAGACATCCAGCCCTTCCTCTGGAAAGGTTTTGTAAAGGCTCCATTGCTTTGGTCAGACTTTTGTGTCTGGGCTCATAATCTAGGAAGAGCAAAGCCATGAATCCCTCACAGTTATTATTTTATATAAAGTGACCGTTCTCAGGCTGTTTTTTCAACCAGGGAGGTTGGCAAGGGAGATGAGGGTAATACCTACCTATAGTATAATAGGATCTTCCTACTAAGCTCCTGTGGATATTCTATCTGATAAATACCCAGTTTAAGAAGAAAAAAGAATCAGATTATCCATGAATATAAGTGATACCGGGATCCCATTACAAGCAGAAATCTTTTTACATTCCATTGCCCGAAGCGTTTTCTTGAATTATTTCTTGCAGAGTTCAGATTGTTCAACAATGGGATTTGAAGTTTGGAGGAGGAAGACTTGGATACAGTGGAATTATTTGAGATGTGAACATCAGGCAGGAGAACAACCACAGACTTTCAGCCCTCTTCAGGACCAGACCCAGCATATTTCACTCACCTTGGTGACTCCTCCCTGGCTCTGCATTGGAGCAGATCCTGGGAGTACCTGTCAAATGCCACAGAAGCAGGTTCCCACTGCCTGCTCCAGAGCCTTGCTGCAGTGACCTCCCTGGGCCACCTACAGGGATGATATCCCAGGAAATCAGGGTGCAAAGAAGGCAGGAAGGAAGGCTGCCGGGCACCTGCTTCTTCTCCCTGTATGAGGCTGAGAGACAGACAGAGTACCAACCTCAGGAGCTCTAAAGTGATCTTATGAATAGTCAACTCACTTACTTTTCCAGTAGTTGTATCAAATGGATCAGAAAGTTGGAGAAAGTAGGTTGGTGGACATTTTATTAATCTGATCATACAGATTAAGAACTCCATTCTTCTGAAGTTTTTTCTTTTCTAGACCTGCCAGAAACAGGATATTCTGAAACCAAGGTTTCCACACATGAAAGAAACATCCAATCCTGTTACAAATATTCAGGGAAAGAAGCTCTGGTTTATGAAAAATCGTATTCAATTCTCATTATTATTTATCAACAGTGCCCATCCTCAGTGAAAAATTTCTAATTTGTAATGTATTAAGTTTGAAGGAAGTACACTGAATGATTTTGGAAAGATTAAGTTCCTGAGGAAAGGAATATCACTTCTTTATCTTCCCATGAAATATTTTTTTCTCTCTAGTTCTGATGAAACTTCACTGCTTCTGATGAAGGAGGAAGTGGAGATGCCAACATTTGATGCTGATTCAGAGGCACCCACCACATGCTATAAAAGCTGCTGCCTGAAAGGGATTATGTGTTCCTTAAACTATTATATGCTTAAGGAGATATGAATAAACTTCCAAATTCCAAAATGTGAAAAAATAGAAATACTCCCACAGAAAAGAAAAAATAAAAAAAAAAAAAAAAGGAGAAGCAAAAAGAAACTTGAAGAAATTGAATCAATTCATGACAAATTTTGCCAACACATTTCATGTGAATAAGATGTCAGATGTCCTGGAGTTATTTCTACAACTAGTCTACAAACAAGAACTGTCAGTACAAGAAAAAAACGGGCTGCATCTGCTTATTCTTTAGTTCCAGAATATTTACAAACCTGTAACAAAGAATAATCCAAAAATACTTTCCTGTTCAGTAGATGATATAAATGAAGAATCAGAAGACTAGTTTGTTCTGCTATAATTTAGAGCAGCATTGAGGCTGAAAAAGTCATGCTGGACATTGCACAGACCATACATAAACCCTTTGACCTCATCCTCTAGATCCTACATCAGAGAGTGAAAAATATCTGAAAAGGGACCAGTTTTGCAGAGCTTTCTTAGTCAGACATTGTCTCTTACATAGGCATGATAGTCACTTTTGTCTGATGCTACTTTCACCATCATCACTTTCAATCATCTCTTTAAAGTATATTAAATAGCTTCAGGTCACTCTGCTATTTTTGGTAAGTGCAAATTATTATCTACTTCTTGGTTTGAAAGTTCAGACAGGAGAAAAAGTTAGACCCTTAATTTCACTAGTCCTTGGCATTTATCAGAGGATTTTTTTAATCACCAAAGAATCCTAGTAGCTGAAGATCTGAATGCAACAATCCAGGTATTACTGAACCAAGCTATTTCATAATATATTGCAGTTCCATTTCAGTATAACCCTAAGCTTTATTGCATTCTTCTCTTTAGAAGCAAATTTGCCTTGGGCATAATATTTTTGACAGTCTAGAATATATCCTCCATAAACCTAAATTCATATGGTAAGCTCTTATTCTTAAATCCAATTTTATCCTTATTTTGGGGGAAAAACTAAAGATAAGGATCAGTTTCTACACTTGCCCTCAGCTGCTTCAGAAAAAGGAATGCAAACTGACAGAGCATCTTTATTTCTACTTATTATTCCAATTACTTATCTGCAGTTTGGATCATGATTGCTTCTATTTATACTGGGAGCCTACACACTGCACTATTTCTGCATGACTGCTTGTCAAACAAACACCTCAAACAACGACAAACAGCTCTCTTTCATAATTAGAAATTCAGAATTTTTCAGGGGAAACAAGTGAAACATATTTTTTAAATAGAAGGTGACTGAGCTGTGAATTGGAGCTGTATGCCCCAAATCTAGTAACTGAGACAGCTAGAAGTAAAACAAAGTCCTAAAATAAAGATTTGGATTCCCAGTACATAAAGTAAACTTTTAGGACTAAAACATATTTACACACAAGAAATATTTGAATTTTGCAACATGCTATTTAGCATGTAGGTACACTGTAGACATACATGAAAAGTACCTCAGGTGATCCTGCTCTGACTAAGTTATTCACAATTAGCATTAAAACAATAGGGATTTTTACTAAAGGAGTACACAAAATTGTATATAGGTAGCTCTGCCTCTATTTTGAAAGGCCATCAAGATATAGAATGAATGTGTAATACCAGTTTTCATTTACTAAAAAGCCAACATTTCAGGTCTTGTTATAAAGACTTTACACACGGTACAGACAAGAAAACAAAAACTGAATAATATTGTATGTTAGGAAATGATGTAATTAAGTCAAAGTGACAGTCATGTTTCTATCTGAAAATTAGGGCAGCTAATGGGGAGCATTGACACAAACTGGTTTGAGCCTTCTAAGAACCTGAGGTGGCAGTGACATGCCCTATGGCTCTGGCTTTCAGGACACTCTCCATAACAAACTTCCTCCTTCACACACCGTGGAGCAAAGTAGCACTAAAGAATTACTTGAGAGGAAGTCTGTCAGCCCCTATAAATTTGGGCAGAAAGTCACAGACGATTGAGGGAGCAGTACTTGATTTCCTTCCAAGAAAGTTTACATAATGGGGTCCACTTGTTAAGAGCCTGCTGAGGCAGTGCTGAGACACTGGTGTTGAGAGCTCTCCAATTCAATGGGCTATAGTCAGCGGGGGATGCTGAGCACATTTCAAGTTGCTCCCTGAATCATGCAGGCATCCAATATGCTCACAACTCTTCTAGCAGTCACCCTAAAGATTTGCACATAACCCACGGACACAAAAAAAAGAAGGTTGAAGCATATGGCAAGATTTTAAATTTCTCTGAAAGACATCAGAGAACTTTAATGTAATCACAAAATATTACGCATTCAAATGCTTCAAAGCTGTTTGTAAAAGATCACTGTCATACTGTGGGATTGATTCTTCTGTCATTCTCTTTTTGCTTCAGTAAGCCCCTGCTGAGAATCTGAGAGGGCATTGGCTCCCCAGGTCTTTATGCAGTAGCATTTATTGAAAGCTACCAGCAAACACAGAGCTGTAGTTAGACTGATGCCAATGTAACTCCTTTAAATGCTAAGGCAGGTTTATGTGTAGAAATCCAATGTTTTGCAGGTTCAGATTTGTCCTGTCACCTACCCAGGCTGTTTCCTCCAGCTGAGAGGTTTCAGAGGTGTGCAGACCTCAGACAGGTGATATGACACCTGCAAAATGCTGCTCTTGCTCTCAATCCCTTTTACTCCTATTCATCTTGTGTGACCTACAAATGCTGAATATGCTATCTAATCCTAGAAGGTCCTTCTAAAACTAACTTACTGCCAGTTTTGGCCAGACAGCTGCTTTATCTTCCCATATATTCAGGGCTCAGAGCCACACCCACTTTGACTGACAAGAAGCAAGTTGCCTTACCCTGCTAATCTTTGAGATTGCCACAACAATTCACAGTGTAGCATGTTGACAATATGGCTAAACTCAGACCTTCCTCTCCAAATGTGAATGTACCTTACACTTTAGGTAAAGGAAAACCTTTGCTAAATCCCTAGCACAGCCATGGTTATAGTGATATTCCCTTCAGTGCCAGTATCTGCTTAAGCAGTTCCTTGTTCCTTCTCTCTCCACTCCTCCATCGCCATTCCAGCCCTTGTGTTGGCCCCTTAATTATGCTGCTACAACTGTCTTTCAGGACATACCAATGACCAGCCTACAAATAATATGGCAGGAAAAACGAAATTATGTTTAATCCTGGTCAGTTTTCCCATCTCGTTCTTCCTACAGGCCTAAAGAGTGTCACCAAGAGAAGGGGGGGATGTCAGGGGTACACACCAGTTTCACCACTAACAGATGGTCTGAGCAACCATGCCCAATGAGCTACATTAGAGACATGATTCACTGGGAAAGTGTATTCAGTTACACAGGCTGACTCACACCAGGTTTATTGTGGAATACTGCAACTATGCTACCTCCACAGAATACCAAGGCTAGTTTAGCAAGACAGCTAAGCTAACCTAACATCACGTCACTGCTAAGACTGGCTGTCCAATCTCTCCCCTTTTGGGACATGAAGGTGCTCCTGCCACCTGTTTGACCCCCAATGAGAGCTGTAATTCCATTAACATTTTTATGGGGTTCATTAAGTCTAGAACTCTAAACCGAGCCAGCATGGGGACAGATGCCATGCAAAGGAGACAGGGCAGTCATGCAGCTGGGAGCAAGATGGCAGGGAAGGGATGAGACTGGCTCTTTGGGTAGCAGGCAGCAATTAAGCTGTTGTAGCTTTAGTGTCAAACTACATAAAGACTAAAGAAAACACAAAGAAGTACTACCTAGCTGTCAGTCTTCAGTGAGCATAAAAGGCAAGAAGGTTCATTTTCCTGGCTTAATGTGGTGGCATGTGTTAGAACTGGGCAAAGAAAGTGGATTAATTTCTGCTGAAACAAGAGTTTTGGGAGGTTAACAGGCATGGCTCATTAGCTCCACTAGGGGTAGGGGAGGGGAAGGTGGCTTTTCCCCTAGGGGCTTAGGTAAACACAGAAGTTCACAGGAAAGTGCTTTAAGCAGCCAAGCTTGAGAGGAACTATCAGACTAACGTTTGCATCTTAGCTGTTCTTTCAACTAGCAGCAGAGACACACTCTATGGAAATTACATGATTAATTCTGCTTATTCTCTATCCCATGCAGGTTGTCATTTTCAATAGCCTTTCAGTGATTCTTTGGTAAAAGGTTTCTGAAATGCAGCTTCTCTCAGCTGGTGATTTGACAGTATGGAGACTTCGGCAGTAATGGCAAATATGGGGTAAGAAGGGTTAGTTTGGCACCCTGCTTAGCCTGAGATTTCCCACTTTTTATAAATGCCTGTGCACTAAATGAGAGAAGCTAGCCTGTACAGATGAAGAAGGTCTTGCTAGAAAAAGTTATGGTGCTTCTACTCTGAATACCTGGATCTAGTGGAAGGTGTACCTACCCATGGCAGGGGAGAGTAGAACTAGACAATCTTTAAGGTTCCTTACAACCCCCAACATTTTATGATTCTACGAACATAGACACAGGAACAACCAACAAAATGAATAAGAGTAAAGATTATTTCTCCCTCTCTCCCCTTGCCCACAGCACAACATCATCTGTGAGAAGAAAGACCCGGATTTCATTTTCTACTCTTTAGATTTGTTGTCTTTTTTCTGTAAAGATTTATTTTATAAATATATGAACAGTTTTAGGTAATTTTAAGGTGTATTTGTCATTAGCTACCATTAGTTAGTATGATAGAAGCCTAATTGGTCATACAATGAGCTACAGGCCCACAGCTCATATGTCTTACTTTTAATCAGAACACTGGACATTTTTATTAGCATCTATTCTTAAGTAGTTAACTCTTTGACTGGTTATAACACTAAATACCTGCTTCAAGCCAAAAGATCTGGTGAATTTAGCTCCAATCTTTGAGGACTTCACAGAATGTGGGAGCAACTTGGGCCATGGCTGACAGTCTGCACAGCCAGGGCTACTTCTATGTACATATGTCACCAAGCTTGATGAATGTAGCCCAAGAGGTCACCAGGAGCCTGAGCAGACCTCAGCATGACAGGTGAGCAATTTGTTTAGCTTTTGTACCCTCATTGAAGGCTTAGCAATAAACTGACCACCCTAGTTAGCATCTTACAGCCCTGCAAGTGGACTTAAGCTAAGTGCTTCTTCACTGGTGACATGTTTTCTCACAAACAAGGTCAGTCAAGCCAGTTTTCCTTTTCATTCTTCTAACTGAAGGTTTGGGGATAAACTACTGCCATTTTAAAGGAGACGAAACTGTGACTTCTCTGTTATGGAATCCTGCCCTTCAAAGTTCAGACAGTAATTCCAGGTTGTTTTCTTATCCAGTATTGCTTATTCACCTGTTACCAGCCCCACAATGTTTCCATTCAACAGAGAAAAATTTGCTTGATTCCTACCTCTCAACAAACAGAAATTAACTGACTTGCTTGCAACCATGCATGAAGACATTAGACCCAGCTGCTGTACATCTATAGCAGGCCTCGAGTTAAGATTAAAGCAGTGTACAGTGCCAAGTAAATTGACCTAACCAGCAGTTTTCTCTGGAAAGAATACTGAACAGCACTGTAATATACCTCCTCTAATTTTCTTGTGTCAGCACTAAAGATAACATTAGGTATTTGCTTCACATCATTTACAAGGGGAAAAAGCTTGCATGGGAAAGTATAGCAAGGAGCTGAAGCAGTAAGGGAAAAATCCTGGTGAAATGCAGGTTTGTGGGAAGGAATCTGGGACAGAAATAGGGAAGGGCTTTAAAGCCTTCCCTTTGGCATTTGCTTTCTCCAGAGCTGCCCCACGCTGTAATGCTCACACTTATGGAGAACTGCCTGCACAAAGCAATTCAGGACAGGTTCCTGCTTCACTTGAGCAACCTTATCCTGGGGGAGAGCTTGTACAAGGTGCAGATTTCACACTGTTTCCCCATGCAGGCACAGCCCCAGCAGCAGAAAGCCCCCAGGTCTCACCCTGAGACTGGGTTTCCACGCGGTCCCTGCAGCTGTCATGGCACTGCCAGCAGGGATTACTAATTCTGGCAGCGTGGGACTGCAGTGCTGACAACCTGCCTACCCAGCCTGAAACCTGCAGCTTCCTTCTCAGGGCCTCCTGCAGACATCACATTGGAACAGCTGTCAATCACCCATGCCCCAAGACAGATCTGTGCAGCTGACCTGCAAGTGAAATATTTCCCCCTACTAATCCCTGAGAGCCACCAAGGGCTCCTTTTAACAACTTAAGATGTCACTATGTCAAACAAAAATGGTACTAATTTCTGGTTATGAAGTGAAAGTTAAGTTTTGTTTCCTAGTAATTACTTATATCAAAGGAGAAGAAGACTGAATCAGTGACCTGTTCTTTGCTTTAGGTTTTCTTTGAGCCCACTGATCCTCGGGACATCAACAGCCATAGGAATCACAGCTTCCTAGAGCCTGGCAGCTCCACAGTTCAGCAAGTGTGTTGTGTTACTGAGCTGGAAGTTATGCCCTAGTGAACAAAGAGCAGCAAGAAAGCTGAGCAGTGAACAGCCAAAGGGACCAGGGATCAAAGGATCCTCCATCTCCTGGCTTTGGTGGCCTGATAACAGGACAGGCAAAATACGTCTGCTAAATATGGTCTGGAGATGGTATCGTCAGTGGGGACTCCTTAACCTACACTGAAGACAGAAACCCAAACCAAAATATGAGCTTGGAAGTGTGTTAATGTTTAGATATTCATAGCCCAGCTGATCTGTCAAGCCATATACTTGTTCCCTCTGCCAATAAAATTGCAAGGATCTTGATCCTTGGGGTTACATATGAGAGAGAAATCTTAATGAATTCAATATGGCACCTTCATGTTGCTTATTTTATATGGCTACTCAAATACTTATATTTTAAAAATATAAATGTATTCCTTCTGTGGAGACACAAAAATATGGCTATTGGCCCTCTATTGAAAAACAGCTTATGTGGCAATTTTTAGCTAGATTTGGTTTAAAAATGAACTATGCACATATAAAAAATACATATTTTTCTAAGGAGAGACTTTCAAAGAGCCTTTTGAAAATTAGCTATGCATTGGAGCCAAATATTTCACAAAAAGAACTTGGAAACAATACACTGGCATTTTTTTTCTTGGATTACTCTCAAACAGAGGCTTCTGACTATAATAGTATGCAGCACTTGCATGATATGGACAATTGCCTTGGGACCGAGAAATCAATTCTGCAAAGCACTAAAAATGCTGAAGATCAGCACTTTGTGGGATACCACTAATTCTTTCTGGGACTAGTTAGTTGCTGAGAAACTCAAACTGACTTAGTGCTACTGACGTATTTCAAATGTTAAACATAATCTGCAAGTCTTAATACTACTTTAGCAAAGGGTTGCTCCTTCAAACATCTACAGATAAATCCTTTAAAGTCACTTCTGCAAAAGACCAATGTTTGTGAGTATATACTTCAAGGAAAGCTGTGGATTAACTCTGTAGGTCAAGGTATATGCAACATTCAAAACTGTGTTTTACTGGAAATGGTTAAATCTATTGCTTGGGAATGAATAAATTAATTTTATAGAGAAAACATTTATGAAAAAATAACCAGGTAGATGTTCATGCCTTAAGAAGATCTAATGGGAAGTAGAGGATCTGTTTTATAAAGCATGTATGGACTACAGTAATTTTACAGTGTGTTAGATTGTTCAATTATTCGAAACAACTTAACCACCAATTTTTCTTATTCAGCTGCAACACTTCTGAAACAAGCTAATACTTACAGACTAAAGTGGTGTTCCAGATAAGTAACTAGAGTCCAAAAATTTTCTGGTGAAGATTTAGAGAAGGATTAACATAAGTAGCTGTGCCAGTGCTGGTTGACTTTCAAATACCTACCCATACCTTTATTTTTCAGAAAATATTTGCTCAGTTCTGAAAAATCAGTTTCTCTGATGATTTTTTTTTTAAACCGAAGCATCTCTAATCACAGGTCACTTGAAAATTTATTCTTGCTTCCCACTAATGCTTTTCCATAGCTACACTTTTTACACTTCTAACTATCAGTAGTGAAAGAGTGAAGAGAGAGTTTCTAAAAGTGTATCTTGTCAGCAAATAAATCATTAGTATGCCACCTAAATAGCTTCTGTCTTGGCATGCTAAATAGTCATGCTCTGATAAGATTTTGGCATGACCCTTTAATTATTCTTGCAAAGAACACAAGTAATTAAATCATGAAGTACTCAGTTTTCTTCATGTGGTATTGTTCCCAATCAAAGGCAATATACCTACATGCAGAACATGACTATTACTATCACAATGTAAATAAGGCAGTAACTCTCATGAAGAGACACAAAATAAATCATAAATCATATTAACTCTGCAAATGCTACATGTTCAGCTTTGTCATTCTCTCAAAATAGGGAATAAATGCAATCTGCTCTAAAATGCCTATATAAAGGCGGAAAAAGTAAACTGCTTTCCTTACCGAGTTTCTCAAACTCTCTTCTATAGCACAATTGGCTTTGTGTGTGTTTGGGGAAAAGGTGTCCAAAAGCTTTGTGAATTATTCGAGAAATCTAAAAGTATTACTGAGGACATGTCCCAGAACACTTTGTCCCTGGCTCAGGGCCTCTGCTCAGCAGCACACACTGAAGGAAAGCATAGTCTGAGGCCCTATAATGGATGCCTACTGGTGGTTCTTTGCTTTGCACACATCTCCAGCACCTGCCTGCTTTCTCCCCATAAGTGCCAGTGGGGATGCAGAGATGCAGTCGTCTCTGCACTCTTGCTATTTCACCATGATTTCTTTTCATTCTAATCTCTCTGTGGCAGGGGGCTAAGGATTTGGGCTCCAGGTCCCAAACTGTTTTAATCCTGCCTGTAAGTGCTATGCACACATGGAAGATTATGAATGGAAGTGACCACTTACCTGTTGGTTTGATACAGAAACATAAAATCACAGGATTGCCAGGGTTTACCTGATCCAAACATCATTCTACCACCACCATAATCACCCATAAACCATGTCCCCAAAAGCTACATCAAGATGCCACTTGAACATCTCCAGAGATGATGATTCCACCACCTCCCTGGGCAGCCTATTTCAAGGCCTAACCAATGTTTCGGTAAAATTCTTTTTCCTAATATCCAATTTAAACCTTCCCTGATGCAACTTAAGGCCCTTTCCTCTCATCCTTTTATTTGAAGAGCTCAATCCCAGCCACATGACAACCTCTTTTCAACCTCCTTAGGACTAAAGAACCCAAATTTCCTCAGCTGTTACTCATAGTACTTGTGCTCCAGACCCTTCACCAGCTTCACTGCCCTTCTCTGGAATTGCTCCAGCATCTCAATGTCAGTTTTGAAATGAGGGGCTCCAAACTGAACACAGGATTCAAGGTGTGGACTCAGAAGTGCTGAGTACAGGGAGACAATTGCTGCTCTGGTCCTGCTGGCCACACTATTCCTGATACAGGCCAGGATGCCACGGGTTTTCTTGGCCACCCGGGCACACTGTGGACTCACATTCAGCTGTCAACCAGCACTCCCAGGTCCCTTCCTGCTGAGCAGCTCTCAAGTCACTCCTCCCCAAGCCTGTTGTGCTGTATGGGGTTGTCTAAAGGGTTATATACCATTGTACAAATTCTGGGGAGGGATGATGGTACAGGAACAGTTGTAATTCTTAGTGTGACCACAGAGACAGCTCTTGGTAGCTCCTTTTTTCAGCTACAAACATACCCCGATTATGTGTCTGAGATAATCAGCACTATCTGCTGCTATGCCATCTATCTGCTGCCAATACAGCCACAGCCTGTGGAAAGGAACTGTGACTAACAACCTCACACACAAGTCTAGCCTATTTCATAGAGCTTCACTTAGCTCTTAGACATAGCCCATGTGGACTGAGAAATGTGAAGGCACTGGCTATGGGACTGCCTACGTAGCCTTACTGTGGTCCTTCATGTATGTGTAGTATGGCACAGTCTTTACATTCATGCTCATTCCATTCCTGTCTAATGCCCCTCACAAGATGGGCATATTCAAGAATTGCTCTTTCCTAAATGTGCCCCGTCACAAACCTAAAGTTTCACAATAAATAAAATGGAAGATTGTAAGGATGACCTGGAAGGCAGCAGAACCCACGAAATAGAGCACTGTGGCAGTGTTTATACTTCCAGGTTTGCAAGCACCACAATGGCTAACTTCTAGCTAGATGCTGAGCATCCTCATCCCTCATTTCTCCATTCATAACATATGCAGAATAATATCAGCTTTCTTGGTAAAGTATTTGAGACAGTCATATCAGTAAAAAAGGATATGCAATAGGCATGTCTGTCTTTTGAGAGACAGGAGTTTCACACCTCACACAATCCTCCTTTCTCAGTGGAAAGACTGAAAAACCTCAACACCTTTCAGTTTAAAAAAATCTAAACATTCCTAATCCTTGGATCACACCTGGAACTATTTATTACCAAGATCTGATCCTGTGATGGGATTAGTTCAGCTTCAGTGTTACAGTAACTCTACTGTGGTTTCACTGGTAACAGGGGATAAAAATACATACTTCTGGAGTTATGTTTCATATTAGATGGTGAGCATATTTGTATGAGCCCTTATTTTCCCATTCAGCTTCAGAGGATCCCGTTACAGAGTTTTGTAAGGCTATTTTCTACCTCTGCATTGGGTCAAGCTTTCCCCAGGGTACACTTCTAATTCATGGTCTTCTACATTATTATTACCCTTTTGACCTAAATGATTAGCCAAAGTTTGAGGCCCTGAGGGCTGTTTCTATTAGGAGGAAAAAATTATGAAGTCAAGCATCTTTGAGGCATATCTAGTTAAAAAAACACCTCCAAAATCACCCACCCCCAATTTTACTCCTGTTTCCTTCAATGCAGGAGATAAACAATAAAAAAAAATCCTTGCCTTCCCTTCTTAGCTTTTCAGCCAGCACTCAGACCTTTGTAGGACTGCCACAGTGATTATCTAATTCTTTCTTATTTTCACATTCTCTTCCTCCTTTGAGTCTTCTGGCATGCTTTTTCTCCCACTTTTTTCTTTCTTTTGCTTTTGCCTTACTCTTCCAGATATATCCAATTTCCACTGAGATTAATTTAATATCCAGTCATACCCTTCTTCTGCTTAGCCTGAGTGTCCTCACTTATGCTTTTGTTTTGGGAGGTGAAATATGCTAGAGTTTAGGGTGGAGGCTGCTACTGTTTGAGCTGCTGATAGCATGCACTTACCTGTTCCTTAGAGGAAGGACGTAACATTCACCAAGTTCCATGGTATTTTACAAGTTCACATTTCTGGAATGCTGGGAAACCCTTTTCGTTTGCTTACATACCCCACTCATCTGGCTTCAGAGTCTGCAGTCAAACCAACACCTTTGCTGGTTGTACCAGAGCAGTGAGTGAAGGCAGCAGTCCCGTCCTCCCCCAGCCTCCTCTCCCTCACTGCTTGTAGGATAAACAGCTGTGATAGCTCAAAGGATAGCGTGGTAGAGGGTTAGGAATGAGATGTCAGGAGTGGGGGAAAGGCAGGATGGTGCTTTTGGCACTGGCGTCAGCACATCTTACTTAAAGCATTCATCAAACCAGCCTCATCCACTGAAATCTCCCTGAGCTCTGAGCAAGCAGAAATCCTTGTAAAGTGGATGCCAGTACCTGCCAGTTCTAATCTGAGAATGGTATGGAAAAGCTGTGAATTTTTAAATTATGGCAGTTATGTAGAGTAGCATAAGTGTCTCAATGCTTTCTACCTGTCATATTTAAATATCCATCCAAAATTAATTAAAGAACATAACAGGAAACATGCTCATGATGAGTTCTAACTGACAGAAGGGGATTTTGATATTTCATTGCCCTAACAGATGAAACTCTTAAAAATTTTAAGAATGTAGGAACCTCCAAAAGACCACTGTGAAAGGTAAGTGCAATTTACAGCAACTTGCCCAACATTAACAATGGCATTTGTGGCACAGCCTCACCCTCCTCACCCATCTGATCCCAGTGCTTTCTCACAATGGGAGTCCAACTATTATCTTGAAAGGGGAAGACCTTGTGTGAGTAAGCTGCAAAAATAGCTGTAGAGAAGCACATTAGAGAATGCCCTGCTATTATTTGCTCTTGCAGATGCACATTTTCAAATAAAACTCCAGCATCAGTTCTTGAGGCAATACAGGCAGGGTTCTCTAAACTACCCAAGCAGTTGTGCTATACCTATAACCCCAATCTAATAACACAAATATTAAAGCGGAAAAAGCTTGCATAAAATCTATATTACCACATTAATCTCAAAAGGACATTTGGCTAATATAAAATTCAGCATCATCTTCATTGATGGTTCAGGGAAATAAAGTTGTAATAAATTGCCTCAAGGCAAAGTACTAATGATTGAATGAGGCTATGCAATTAAGATGTAAGTTTTTTAATCACCTTTGAGGTTAAACATAGAAGAATTATGAGTAAAAGGGCAATTAAATGCCAGAACTTTCAATCTCAGGTCTCCTCATCAAAGATTCAGCTACCTAAATTGTTTTCCACTATTTCAGAGGAAGAGCTGGGTATAACAATATTTCATGCCCCACAAGAGGAAGTAAAGAATATTCTTTCAAACAAACGCATTACCAGGCTATCAAAATCTTAACAAAGAAAAATAAACTAATCAAGATTGATCTCCAGGGCTCTCAAGTTCCTGAATTCCTAAATGTTAACATTAGGTTATAAAAGGGAAAAGTAGTGCAAAATGTAGCCATTATCATCTTTCTATAACATCCTCAAGTAATATATATCTTAATGAAATGTGAGTTGCATGGGCAGTGCATTTGATATTTCTGATCTGTAACTTTTTATTTAATTTCACATGCTCTGTTTAAAAATACTTTCCTTCTGAAATGGTTTAAGATCTATTTTTGAAGAGAAAAAAGGATTCACTTATGCTCTGATCCTGCAGATGCTTAGATATCTGACTGTCTTTGAGTAAAACTATTCTAATTTCAGTGTATTCAAGACTGTCAAGCCAAATTAAGTTTTCTTCAAGAAACACACTACAAATCTTAATATTTAGTGACTGAAAAATTAACTAGCTGCAATCTACAGTTATTCATGGAAGTAATAGGAACATGCCATGCATAGTATTGAGAATAGTGACCTTTTTCTACATTTCCAAGGAATGTTAAGATGGAGCAGTTTAATAACCTTGTTTTGTGACGTTTTGTGCCCCTATCTCTAGCAGAAAAAAAATGGGAAAAAAGAAATATTAGAAAAGAGGTTTCTCACCCAAGATCAGTAATATTTCTATTACGGCACTGTAAGACTTGAAATACTATATTTTCATTATACAATCAAATAAACACCACATGCAATTTTCCCTTGGGCAAAATGAAGAAGGGAGAACAGAAAAGAAAGAAGCACATTTGACAGATGCTAGTCACTTACTACGTGATAAGCTGTTAGAAGGCGTATCTATTCCAAAATAACTAAATAAATTCAAAATTCACACCAGTTTGTTGCAAGAACTCACTGTTTTTATTTTAGACTAGGAATGTGTTATTTTGCTCTAACTTAAAATAGTCATACACAATCCTCCTTCAAAAAATACCACACTGAAAAAGGTTCCCTTACGATACACATGACAAAATGGATTCTCTTAGTGATTGAAGTGAAACTGAAGTATCCCTAATTAAAAACTTACCTCCAAAGGGGACAGAAGAGTTTAGGAAGATGGGAGGAAAAGGAGTATATTAAAATGTGGCACTTTTTACCTTATGCAAAATGTGCATCTTTACCTTCTCTTCATTTACACCTCTAACCCTGTAGCAACAGTCACAGTTGTACTGTACGAGTTTCACTGTGCACTGGTTTGAGTAATTAATGTTATTTACTACCGCCATTTTCATCAGGTAAAAAGCCAGTTCTCTGACTTTTAATAAACTTACAAGCCTCTTCCCAGAGCTGTTTACAACAGCCTTTCCAGCCTAACATTTCTGAGATATGTAGGCAGCTTTCCTGACACATGGAAAAGAGTGCGAATTACTGGAGTATTCAGCATCATAAAACACAGTCACTGATATAAAAGCTGAAAATGTGCATACCAGCTTTTTATTGTGCGTTTACAGCCCAATTCAAGTTTATGAATAAAGTCTCATTAAAAGTTGAATTATTGCATATTGGGTATGCTGGCATTATAATAACACTAAACCAAAAACCAGAATCAATTGCATTTCTCTTGGTTCTATGCAAGAGAGCTTCTCTCTGTACATCTGTAATTTTTAAAAATTCCTCCTGCTTCTACAACAAACTTCTGCTAATTTTCTTCAATTTTCTGCTCCACTAACTTAAAAGTCATTTCCTTAAGAAAACAGATGACAGACAACCTGAGTGACTGATTATATTGTGCCATCACTTTGTTTTTTCTCTGAGGCCTTGGTTTAAGAGGATGGATGTTAGTGTAAATGACAGAAAGGGGAGCTTCGCATAGGATTTCACTTCTGTTCAAAGACAAGCTAATGCAGCCTCGCTGAGGTGCAATCAACTTGACAAATGGATGCTGTGCAGCCCTGTGCCTCCCACTGAAACCTGAGAGTCTGATTTACACAATATTCCCCCTGTAAACGGAGGGAAGCCCAAATTCCAATCAGACTTAACGCTGCTCGGCTGTATAATGGGTTGATCTGATAATTCCTCCCATATAATGAAATCTGATAATAGTGGGAAAAAATACATCAGAGAGAATGGAATACATTAATGAACTTGTAAAAATACACTTAAGTCTTAACAGATTTAATAAACAGAGGAAGGATGGCTCAAACAGGGAGTCTTCATATGTGGTCAGCAGTTCTCGAGTTTAACAATGAAGCTGACTGAAAATACAGAGTTTCTATTTACAATTGACTACATTCACCACACCTTTTTTCAGATGGCCAGGAAATGAGAAAAAAAAAAACAAAAAGCATTTAAATATCAAAGTAAGCTTTGTAATATGTTTACATGTCTTGCCTTGTTCTGTTTCCCCTTCAAACTAAACTAATTCTATGATACAAGCTGTTTTCTCAGGGAAATGTGAGTCAGATAGAAATGTTTTCCTACACGAAAAACAGTGTTTCATTTACAGACTGGAAAGAATAGGAAACATTTGCTTGTAGACTTTTAAGATTTTTCTGAACTGAAAAAAAAGACAACTCCATTTCAAAACACTTTTCACACAATTTTGACAGCTGGCACAAAAATTAACCGAATGTTTACACTAGAGAAATGTCACAGAAATGTCTATTAAAATCAGTACTTTTTCTGTATCATAATAAACTGCTCAAATCGTCATTGTTCTCTACAAATAAATATTTTGCCTTAGCAGCTACAGTTGTGACCAGAAGCTGTTCTCACACATCTACAAGTTGAGTACTGCAGGATTTTTGGGGTTTTATTTACTTTGCTGTTGTCACAAATAAAAGAAAAAAAGAAAAAACTTATGCAAACATTTCATGCTGAAGTGAATGGATTTCAACAGCTGCTGATTTGGTGACATCGAGAACCCCAGTGGAGATGTCCTGCTGAATTAACGTCTTGGAAATGTTAAAAAGAAACTTCAAACAGCCCTTGTTTAGCAGGCGGTCGAGGCTCGCTCTCGGTGGGGATCATGTGAAGACTAGCAGAGCAGTCACTCAGTCATGAATCAGACTTGTCAATAGTTGCCTATTTTCTCAACAGGTGTCTCAATCACACGTCATAATCCTTCCCCCATAGGCTTCTGTTTAACAGAAACGGCTCTGGCACGGGACGCCGCTTTTCCTTATATGAGACATACATTGACTTCTTACTTAGCAGCTGCCTCCTCCAGCCTCTGCTGAGCTTTGTGCTTGGTATAAACACGTCTCTCTCGCCTGTGTGAGCCAGCAGGGAGAGAACGAGGGCTCTAACACGGGAGCGAGGAAGCTTTTAATCCTTTGTTATTGCTGCAGATAAGCACGGCAAACACCAAACCATCACTCGCTGTTTTGTCAGATAATTATGAAGTGCTGTTATGCTGAGGTATCCTTTGTGAATCCCTGTGCAATAATGCACTTGGTACTCAGATGGAAAAAGGCATCACTGACATAAAGTATCTTGTGCTAGCTAAAATTGTAGGGAAATGCTTCATAATAATGAAAAAAAAATTAAAGTTTAAATTGAAACCCCAGGAAGCCAATTTCAATTAGATGTTTTTAATATAAATAACTTTTAATCATTACTCTTTACAGTAATTTTTGTAATTAAATTAATTTTCTTAAATTCTGTAATCCTCACTTCTTTCATAGGACACACACATTCAGGCTACAGAACTAAATCAAGTCCTATGGGTCCCAGATGTCAAAATCCTGAACAAATGCAAGTACTCACAGAAAAATTTAAATGACACACAGTTTTTAGCCTATAAAAAAGTGTTTATATCTATGCTTACCCCAATGCTCTTTGAGTCACTTCCATATTAAGCAAAACAAGAAAGAGATTCAAAGAAAATCTTCTTGGTTTTTCTATCAAAAAGCAACAAACCAGTAAATATTCTATGACTCATCTTAAACTTGCACAGATGATATAATTTCTAATGTATCACCAAACTGCTATGACCTTCCTATAGCTATGTTTGTTTTCCAATTTTACCTATTATATGTACACAAAATGTTGATGAGCTAAAGCAATTTTCTGTATTTCTAGGCCAGTCTCTTCCTGTATCAATGGAAGAAGTGTGCTTGTAAAATAATGTGGGCTGGTTAGTAGCAGCATGCTTCACTTTTATAGTAACAGCTCCTGTAGAAACTACAGCTTCTACATGACTTGAAAATCAAACATAAAAGAAAAATATATCAGCTTTATGTAATGTTTTGAGATCATAAGATCCCTTGTATCAGACTTTATTAAAAAGTTCCATAAGAAAGGTAAACTCTCCAACTGTAAAACTGTATACAACTTACTAATTTTGAAATATCTTTGAAATGCACATCAAATGAAGTTAGCACAGTAAAACTGGTGCAGTTTGATCATTCCAGCTGTATGTCAAAATTCTTCCACACTGTTGGATAACATGAAAGTGCAGCACCAGTTTCTGTCACCCTCAATTTAAAAACTTTTGATATACTACCTCTGAGCATGGAGTTGTTTAAATACTATCTCTAACATCAGTAAACTGCATGTACCACCTGCACCATGACTTGAATTACTGAAACACAACACCACACAATTAAAGAGATCCTCTCAGATTTCAGCAGAAAAAACACTGTACTGGAGAAATTTATAGCAAAGGAAAATATTTAAAATGTATTTCAAACGTGAAATATAATTTGATTGTATATCTGATGTATACTTCATACTGGATACACCACAGTGACAAGGTATGTTAAGTATGTTGATAGAAACTTACAGTTTGGGCCACGTCTTGGAAATGCTACAGAAGTGAGTGACTTTTCATAAAAGTTACTCTTGTGAATTAATTTTAACTTCTCACAGAAGTGCTTTGTAATGACATAGAAATTTTTGCAATTTCTGTCAGAATGAATATAAAATATATACATTACTTCCTATGTAGACAGGCAGCATGTCAGTATATTTTTTTTTCTCTCTGGGGCAATTTGGAAGAACTCTGTTCCTAATCACAGTCATAATTTTTTTATATTCAATATTGTGTAAGTATTTTGACATAGGACTGGGTTAATAAATTGGTTTCAACATCACTGCTAAGATGTATGCTGCTTCCTGCACATTTGTAAGAAAATTTGCATTTTTTAAGATTTATTTTCTTTGCAATTTTTGACACTACATAAGGATATTATGCAGAGAGTACACCAGATGATTATTTAGAGAATACAAATATATTCTCTGTAAATGCAACCTTTAATGATATTTAATTAGAAAACTTGCTGGGCACTGATTGATTCTGAATGGGAGCCCAGCCTCATACAAGCCACATTCATCAAAAGCATCCTAATCATACCACCATGTTAACATTTTGAACTTTACTTTCGGTACTTAAGGAATGGAATTCATGCAATAATCAGATTTAGGGGAAATTGACTCTTATTTTTCATATATAAAGACCTACTTTCAACACAGATAAGGCATTCTTGCTGTATCCTCTGCTTTCTCCCAAGCAAAGAGTAAGAATTGATAAAAAGAGAGTAAACCCCTAATGCTGACGTGTAAGCATTGTAAAATGGAACTTTCAATGGATAATCCACAGTGATGCAAGTTCCACCTCATTAAGATGCAGATCATTTTTTCCAGACAAAGATAAAATTTAAAAATTGATATAAAAATTAAGGCAAAGGATAGAACAGCAAGTTCTTAGGCACAAAGTCAGAATGATATTGAGAAACAAGAAAGTGTTATTACCAGTAGAGATAGCATGGACACACTAGAACTTGATCTCACTTAGCTCTAAGCTCCAAAGTTTAAAAGATATATCGACACATCAGATGTTGTCTGAAAAAAAAAATAAGGCAAGGATGTAAAATCTTCCCTGTATTTCAAGACTAAAGAAGCTGAAGTTATTCTGCCTACAAGACAAGGTATGAGTAACCTGACAGTGGACCTGCAATACCTATGGCAAGAGACATTTTCTGAGAGGTGTCTCAAGAGGATCAAAGGCAAAACCAAGATCTTGTAAAAGGTAGAGGAATATGAGATTAGAAGAAAGGTGCACAACATCTCCCCAAAGCAGAGAAGAGTAAGAGTGATACTGAGATAATTCTTTCTTCTGCCAGACAAGGCAAATTTCAGATGCACACTCTGAAATACTGTCTTTAGCCAGAGCCAATGCACTACACCAGTTACTCACATAGTCCAATTCAGAACCTGAACAGACATTCTGACTTCTTAATATAAGAGAAACCAAAGCATGACACCTGGTTATGCCACTTTTAGCTAGCCAATTGGCCTGTTTACCTTGTAATTTCTACTTGAAATGGAGAATATGGCTGCAAATGCAGAAGTTCATAACATACAACCTAGAATCTTGTTCAATCTGATAAAGACCAAACCCCTCAAAACTGCACTCCTGATCAAACCATCAGTCAAATACCAGTCTTTGATACTCTGGGCTGTTGGTTTCTCAATTGTGAATGATTTGTGATCTGGAACAAGGTTTTAGGAGCGAGGTCCAGGAGGGAAGTAAGAGGCATTACTCAAAACAAGACACTGCCCTTCAAGACACAATCCAGCCACATATCTGTTCTCAGGACAAGGGGCACGAATTCCTGTCATTTCAACAATGAGCCTTTATGTTTTCTATGCTTCCCACCACCTCTTTTTCTACAACTATGAACAAAATTTTCCCTTTAAGTCAGTTTTGTCCTGCTGGAGGCAATGGGCATGCAAGTGCCAGCTACAGTGTTTTGTAAAACAAAATAGAAAGAGCAAAAGGGAGTTCAAAATACAAATTACTCATTCTACTATAAAAATCATGAGACAGCTGGAAACTGCAGCTTTCACACACCCTGGGCTTTAAAAAAATAACTATAGGAACATCAGTTGTTAGCACGACTGTTCAGAGATGTGGTGATTTACTCTCACACACTTAGACAAGAGCCCAGCCAAAACAAAGACAGGATCCTAAACACAGAAGATGTAGCTGCATTTGGTATTTCACCTCAGATCAACCTCCATTCACACCAGTTGAACTTGCAATTATGACTCTGTAGCTTGCACAGACCAATTATCTGGTAATCTAATGGAATACCTCATATGTAGGCCCACATGAGTATGGAAATGTTTACAGGATCAGGACATTTGGCCAGAATTTCTTCATGAGCTAGTGTTTTAAAAGCTGTGTGTGCTCTTTTTAATGAATATTGTAGCATAAAGTATCTCAAATCAGAAGTCCAGAATTAGATGGTATATTTGAAATGTAGCCTTTAATTTTTCTCAAAAGGCCTTGATTTGTACTTTAGACTTTAGATCACAGTCTGTATTATTTTTAAAGCCTCATGATTGACCTCTGACTTTATGAAAACCGTTCAGATGAGTGCTACTACATTGTTACGCATGGCACTGTCCTTAGGCTGCTGAGGGACCACATGTTGCCTAAATAACTCAGCAAGTGATAAACTTTGAAACAACTTCTGACAGGCTGTTCCATCATGCTGTTTCATACCTTCTCATACTTTCTCTCATTAAAAAATATCTTTCAAGCAAATAATACATTGTCTTTTTTTGAATTTTACACAACACTTTAAAAAGCTACTTTTTTATTTTATCAAAAGTCTCTAGTACCTTTTAATCACTTTGCTTTTTTTATCTAAATTTGAAAGCTTATTGAAAAATAGCTGTTCACTCCTTATCGCTTTTCTCACTGTCATGATCAGAAACTAGATGTTCCTTAAGATTTTCCATAATTCTATCAAGTTCTATCCTTCCTGTTTTCCCAACTGGTTTCAGTACTGTTCTCTTCACTCCACTGCTTATTTTGTCACATTTCCCAAGTTTTACTATAACCCAGTTCTTGTTATATTGCTGTATGTTCTGGAGGTTATTGAGATATGAAGCACTCTTGGCATGTTTTTCTAAAAGGCATATCTTGTATACAGAAAATAATCTGCTTCTGAAGTTAACACTTAGCTTGCTACTCTTCCTTCCAGATGATATAAAATATAACTGTGACATTTTATTTGGTCATTGGCTTAATTATTTGGGGTTTTGACAGGTAAGTAAAATCCTGCTGTTTATTCACGACTAGCCAACACTGTTAGGATAGGAAGATGTATGTCTAAACATACTAAAACACAGACTCATGAGGCAGATCCAGTATGACTAGTATGACCTAAAAAGTGTATATATATAAGTGTGTATATATATCTTAAGGCAGACATTGTTCTAGATGAAGAACTAAGACATATTGCACTGAACAGGAGTGTGTCAAGGGGTAAGTGTGGACATCCACTGCCACGCTGCTCAATTGACTCTTTGAGAAGCTGCTTTGCTTCTAAAAGTTCAGTCATGAACTTCCCTCAAAAGCGGAAGTTACTTTCACCAAGCAGCTCCAGTCATATTAAAGCTATCAGCTTTTGATTTTCTTTTTCATATTTCATTACAACTCTGTTAAAACATTTGTTATAGAGCAAAACAGAGATTCCAAACAGTAAAGTTTCTTTAAACTCCCAAATACTGTTCTTTGCTGAATGTTGGTCTTGTATCACTTAACCCTCAGAAACACTTTGATCCAAAGAGTGAACAAAGCCATCAAAAATAGGATGGATGCAGCCAAAATCTTTATTTTTCAGGACATTATACATACTTATTTTATTCTGTTTAAAAGTCACAGCAAAACAGAATTTTGAGAGAAAAGTATGAATTTAGAATCCTTCCATTTATATTTGTTTCAGGTGTTACCTTTTCTAAATGCAAAATAATTTATTTAAAAATATGACTTTCCCTTTTATATGAAGATATAATATATATTGTCCAAAACACAATTTCCTTACACTCTACTAAACACAGACGGGGATGGCTAGAGGCTACAAATCTTTAGGTTCTCCACTGATGCATAAACTAAACAAAAAAGACAACCTTACTTGTTTTAGAAAGCTTTATTAGAATAGGAATCTTTGAAGACAAACACAAAAGATTCTAATATGTTTAGATTTTATAATGTAAACAACTAATTTAATGCATCACTAACAATATACAATACTCACCATCTTGCAACATGAATGCAAAGAAGAAACTGATGTAATCTGTGAGATATTTCAAAATAATTAATTTGAGAATAAAAAAAGAACTTTTATTGTGTAAACTCTCCTTGTTTGCCTTTTTTAAAAGGATAAGAGAACTGCAGCACTTGAACCTTTGCTAAATGAAGGTAACAAGCAATCTTTTGAACTGGTCTCTAAATTAAGAATGTGTAATTGCCTGAGAAAGGGTATTTGATCAAAAGGGTTTTAAGTGTTACTTATCAGAAGAGCTCCAAAACACCCAAGACCCAGTTCATTTAAATAAAGGCCAAGAAACTTTCAAAGTATCTTAAAGCAGTTTGACATGTCTAAATTGTGTCTTTGCCAGAATGTCAGACTTCCTTGCTAGTATTTTTGTTCTGTAAGGGCAAATGGGATTTTAAGCAGTTCTGGATCAAGCCAATGTTTGATAGCTCCTTTTAATTTCCTTAACTCCCTCTCAAACCCACATCTTCTTGCTTAACTATTTTGCAGCTCATAAAATTATGGCAAACATTCCTTTACCCATTTTTCTCCTATTACTTTACTCACAAGCATGGACAGACACATGATGACCAAAAAAAAAAGTTCTATACACTTAACCTTTATTTTTTCTTTTAATTTGAAAGAATGATCCTGTTTTGTGGCATTCTAAAATCAAGCCCCAGGTTCTGCAGTATTATCTGCATTGATGAACTGAGGCACCCTAGGAAGCCCCACTCATAGGCACAAAGACTCATGGATGCCCAGCTCCCCACTAAATGACTGACAGGGTATTATTATACCACTTCACATAAATGACAATGGAATATTGAATCAAACATGACAACAAAAAAATCTCCTCAATTCATAATTTCATACAGCATGCTGTGCTGGAAAAAACTAACCCAATTATTCAAAACAATATTGAAGTAGGAAATGTTTAGGAGGTAGTCTGAGATAAGACTGACCTGCTGAACAGCCCAATGTTTTTAAGAAATGTCTAAACAGGCGTTCTATGACCTCACAAACCATCACAAATCTTTCCATTACAGGGATAAGCCTTGTAACCAGTATCAGCAAAAGGTGTTATTTTTATCTAAGTGGCTGAGGCATGGTGGGTACAGGGACTGCTCAGAGTTCCACTGCTATCAGCATAAGAGACTTGAGGCTTTGGCACTTGTCTTAGTTTATCTACAGCCAATACAAGACATTCAGCAACAGCAGCTGCCAAGATGTCCTTTATGAATCCATGCCATGCAATCAAGTTTTAAATATCCTGAAACAAATGTAAAGCTCTTTAACAGACAGCTGAAGAGCTGAATGCTAAGGAAACAAAGATCTAGTTTTGTCTGCAGGTTATGCTTACAAGAAATACACAAGGAAGGAAGACAAAGACTTTCCAGGTACTGCCGGGGAACACACTGACTCCATCTGAACATGTTCTACTGCCTTAAATTGCCTTTGTAGCCTGACGTGGCAGTGTCAGCTCCGGGTCCATGAGGCAACTTCCACCCCTGAAGAGCTCATGGCCGGAGGTTTGAACAATGCTGCCACCAGCTGGATACCCACCCAGGCAGGGATGGGGTTGGCTGTACAGCAAAGCATCTTCCTCCAGGAAATAGGTATACGTTGCAAAGAGCAGCTCTGCTTTGGCCAAATCCGATCCCAGACTCAGGATGGATATTCTAAACTGTAAATACCTTTAGAAGCTAGAAGTTATCTGTTATAGTTTGCTTAGCTTTGTCCACCTGTGCTGAAAACTTAAGGGGAAGATTCACTTGATGGTCAATATTGGACTATGAAAAATCATAGCTTAAGCCTCTTAAACTCCCAGGAGGATCAGAATCCTTCTTTTCATGATTCAGATCAAAGGGCTTAATATCAAATGAGAATTCCACCAAAATTTTCTTCTCATGCAGATCTATTGAGCAAACTGTTCTCTGAGTCAAAACCAGGACTGTTCTGTGGCTACCACTTTGTGTTCCTGGGGCTGCCCAGCTGTGCCTCTCTGTAGCATAAGAAGGGTTGCTAAAGAGGGTTCATGGTCCTGTGGGGACAAGCACAGGATAAAACTTACATCTTCTGCATCTTGCGTGAGAGTATGAACCCCTGAGCTTACTGGTAAAATAGTTCATCATCTTTCCCACCAGTTTTGTAAATCTCAGCCATTTTCTTAGTTTCACTACAAATGCCCAAGTACAAAATTAATTATTTTTTTTGGCTAGGAGCATTTTTTCTTTATTTTGGACCATTTTGAACTGGTGAGTTTTTTTGAGGGGATAAGGGATGAGAGAGGAGATTTTGGACTGTAAAATCAATTATTTGTACAGCCGTAAGGATCTGTGGAAAACTAGGTCTCACAGTCTCTCTAATGATGGGAAAGAGAAAGAATGAATATGCAGACGTATTGATAAAATTTAAAGTTTAACTTAAGAGTTCACTGCTTTGGTTTTGCTTGATACCTCCATTCTAGTGTTTATTATCTCAAGTCCTGGATCCTTGAGAGAGTGAATTACTTGGAAGCAGCCTTACATTTAGCATATGTGAAGGATCTTGCTGGAATGAAGCATTACTATCAGAACAAAGACAGTCTGCAAGGGCTATGAAATGGAGGACACAAGTACATACAGAGCTTCTGGGGATACAGAAACTCCTGTATCAAGTAAGGACATGGCACATTTGATGCTTTGAAGAGAAGGCTGGTTGGTGACTCCTTCCTGTCTCAAACAGTGGCATGTTCTTACTCAATGATCTTAGAAACCTAGTCTGACAACAAAAATCCTGTAAGGGTAATGAGTTTAGAAGCAGAGAGAGGGACTTGGATTTTATGTTAAATGAACTGTAGGAAAGAGTATAAAGACCTTTTTCCCTGGAGATGTCTGACACTTTCCATCAGGGCATCATGAAAAGCATGTAAAAAAGGGAAGTGAAATAATTTTCTCAGGTAAACCATTAGTCATTGAGCCAGGTGACTTCAGCTCTTTCTTGATGGGGTATTTAAAAAATCTCCAAGGAAGAAAGCATGGATGACTAGAAACTGAGCTGAATCATAGTGCTCCTCAACATCGCTCCACAACTTTCTCGTGTTCATACTTACAAAATAACCTTTCACTAATTACTAATTACTTATGATTCCTGACTTCATTTGTTTCCCATTAAGTCTATTGTCAGAGCATTTATTATAAGATTCTGGCTTCTTGAAATGAATCCTTGAAATGAAAGGGTGTAGGATGTTAAATTTAGTTTCTACTTGCACTGTGTAGATCAAGGGGTTGTATGATTTTGCAAACCAAAAACTATGAAAATTCATTTGTGCTAGATGCATACATAATGCCAACTGTGTGATATTATTTCAGGAGAAGTGGAAAAATTAGGTGGCAACCAGAATTTTGGCAAAAGCACAGTTCTTCAGATGCCACATGTGCAAATCATTATTTTGTCTTGTACAATGGTTAAGGAAATGTATTTTGAAATGCCAATTACATAATTAGGGTGTTAAGCAACTTCACTGAATGACAAGTGATTAAACACAAATCAACAAACAGACATACCATTACTTTGAGTAGTGTGTGGAAAATGCCACAGAACAACTGTAGCAAGCACTGGGTGGGCAACAAAGTTGAGGGTATATATTGCTAATGGCTTTCTTTGACATGGAGGTGCCTACAAAACAGGCAGCTGAGCTCTGACTGAGTGTTAGTTTTAATTCATAACTTTGAAAGGTTTCACCAGTCCTAGGAATTAAAATGGACAAAGCTATTAAAATTAAAATGCTGCCTGTTAGGGGTTAAAAAGAAAAATCTAAATCCTTGTCAATCCAAACTGCAAGACAAGCTACGTGGGGGTGGGTCTCCTTCCACTAGATTTTTGCCTCTATCTCTGTTACCAACTTTCGTCCAGTAGGTGTATGTCTATCCATTTTTAGCTGTTGAGTAGGAGAAGAACCTACCTCTGTTGTCTTCCCCATGTTTTTCCCTGACAGGGAAAAATCTGTTAAATTTCTTGATAATACAAGTGGGCTGAATCTCCTGCTGAAGCGTGACAAGGCAGTAAACTGATATTTTTAGCTTTTCCAAACTTCTCCAATACCTTTCCCTTTTAAGCTTCTTCCTTTTCCTCACAGCCACAGCAGCAAGAAAATTCAAGATTTTTACATTCCTCCATTGTCCAACTGAGACTAAAGTAACAGCAAAACAACCAAACCAGAAACAGATTGCAAACTTAGGATAGCGAACAGCTGGCCTGTGGTCCATGGAAGGTTGGCTCACTGTATGTTGTTAATGCTTTTCTTTCCACTTCCACATGTTACATTGCACTGAAAGCTTGCTAAGGTATTTTAATGCAAGTAACTGCTAAGGGTGCAGTTCCAAACCAGCTAAACTTCTGCAGGTCAGGGCTGCTAAAACCCTGCTCTTCCTCTCTCCATGGGCCATTCCTAATCTTCTATTTGTGCTGCACAGAGAACAGCTTTAAGGGTACTAAAGAAGACAAACATTTCTACAAGAAGTTAACTTCTCGGTACAGTTAATTTTTGCCTCACCCCTTTTAAATGACATTCAACAAGGTGGGTAAGCTGAGCCAACAGCTTGCTGCTATGGAAAGGGATGGCTCTGATGCCTTATCCTGTGCTCTTAAAATAAAAGCCAAACACGTTTAGAGAGGAACAAGGGGTTTACTTTGGTATTTATTAAGGATCCTTGGATGCACTCCAGGAGAGTGCACCAGCAAAATGCCCTCCTCAAACGCCCTGTGTATACAATTACAGATCTTTGCACATTAGCATATTAGCATATCTATCACAGATTCCCCAATGGGAGGCTCCAGAGAAGCCCCCTATTGAGGAATGTCCCCCTCTTGCATGAGTCTATCTTAGTTTACAGAATGTGTTCTGGAGGGGACCTTGGTGTCTGGGGTGTTTTGACCCCCAACTCCAATGTTTAGTCTTTTGACTTAACAGAACTTTGGGTCTAAGCTACTTATCAGGTTTAGGGAATTACAAGCATGTGGGTTAAAAGTATTAGGGATACATAAAAACTGCATAAAAGTGTATAGCAAGAGGAATATGAGAAGGATACATGAAAAAGCAAAAATCATAATGGCATCAGTTCCCTCTCCTCTCCTCTTTGGTGGGCAGTCCTGATGTGTCCCTTGTTTCAGCACTGGTATTCATCTAAGCCCCAGTGGATAAGTTCAACTCACTGACCTGGCTAAAAGCTTGTTTACACCTAACTCAGCAGTTTAGGAAGTAGCCAGGACAGGAGATGAAGTAAACAGGAAACAACAACCAAGGTAGAGTGTCTCACCTTGAAGATAGTCCAAAGCTGCCTTGACAGGGCCTAGAGAGCCTGTTCTAGATGGCCTTGCTTGAGCAGGAGCCTTGGACCAGGTGACTTCCAGAGGTCCCTTCCCACCTCAACCATTGTGTGATCCCATTAACTTCACCACTCTTGTGAAACCTCACCAAGAGCAGTCATGAGGATATTTCACCTTTTTTCTTTTTCCAACAGAAGAAGACAGTCCCAAAAATGTCCATGGTCTTTGTTTGTCATCAGTTGCAAGTTACATGCCAAACATGTAAGATAGGCAGAGACTGCAACAGTAGCATTTCATACCCGGCTGACATTGCTGTGTAAACAAACATGCATACACAGAGCACTGAAAAATCCTATTATGCATCTTCAGCAGGAAGCAGTCACATTGGGAATCTACTCAGGAAGCCCTGAATGGGAGGACTGAAAGAGTCTGGCAAGGAGATAGCCATGCTTTGGTTTGCATTTTTTTCCGATTCAGCAGTTAATTTTTAACTCACTTTTTGAAAATTAAATATTACACTTCCTGGACAAATACAAGCATTTGATCTTGGGCTCATCAAGGAAAACTTTAGCAGCTGCCAGGGAAAAGCAAATGTTCTGTCACATACATCCAGACTGACATAATGCGAAACAGAAGATGAAGAATACGGAGAGAATGTACCAATACTTCCACACAGTCGTGGGAAGCACAACAGATGAGGAAAAACATCAAATAGCAGACAACGATCCAGTGAGCCTAACTAAAACCTGATGGGATGACTCCTTACTGCAGCATCAACCTTAGAGACAGAACAGGAGAGTGAAGTGTGGTGCTATATATCAAAAGCAGTTTGTATTTCTGTCCTGCATGAGCTGCTCTTATTGAGCATTATTGAGTGCTCATATTGGGCACACAGCTGGGGTCATGCCTCACCCACCCCTGAGGGTTACAGAGTTGTCAAGAAGAGGGCAGCAGCCAGTAAGACCATCCTTGCAGGAGAAGGAGACCTAGTTATGTGAGATGTTTTCATAAGATCACGTAGAAGTCCTGATGCTGAAGGGGCTGTAATGGAATTGCCAAACTTTGGGAAAACTGCTGAAAAATTTTTACTCATTAAAACTAAAGTTTTATCATTTTATTGAAGAAGCCACC
>VZTR01011706.1:291612-317564 GCA_013400775.1 Chaetops frenatus
ATTCACTTACTGTAATTAAAACTAAACCCCAGTCTGCTATGAATTCACCACTGCACCTTTGCATTTTTGCCAACTGAAACTTCCAGTCTTTCAAAGTTTGGGCTCCATTCCAAGCCAAGGTCCGTAGCTAAGTTATCAAGTCACATTAGGATTTACTGAGAAAGATTTTGGCAGAGAATGCAGCCCGGTGTGTTTAGTGCTGGCTGCAGTATTTTGAGAGATCCTGAAAGCTTTTAAACTTTCTCATACATAAATCCCCTAAATTCTAAAATTGGCTATCAAAATATAACTCACATTTTTTCCACAGACCAAGTTACATGCAGGGATATGTGGGAGGATTTCAAATTATTATTTGCAAGATGCCAAGCAGACAAGCTAAAATGTTACCAAGGTGACATCCATACCACACCTGAGGACCCACACACTACCAGCAGCCAGTTATTCTCTGTTTACCTTCTTTCCTTTCAGAAGTTGAAACAAAAAAAGAGGCACCTGGCTGTTTCTGGAGACAAGAAGAGCAAAACTTTAGCAGTGCTTGAATAAACAGCTTGAAAGAGGGAGAGAGCAACGATGGCCAGAATAGAAGAAAGCTAGTTTAGATAGAATTCTGGCCAGAAGCCAGGTAGTTTGAGACCTTGTGCTAGATTTGCATTTGTTTTCCTAATTCTGCATACTCTGAGTCAATTTGGAAACAGTCTTGCTGCAGCAAATACTACCTCCTGCAGTATGCTCTGTGAACAAATAAGCTATGTTCCCATATTACATACCTTTCCTTATGGAAAGCTGCATGGCAATGGTTCTTGTGGGGTTTTTTTTTTTTTTTTTTGCAGAATGCTACCACCATTTTTACTTCCTTTAAGGTCAAAAATAGGATAATATGAACTAGATGGTGTGTAGTCCACAGAAACATTTCTGAAATAAATGGAAACTATAAAACCACCTCTTGCAGATCTGCCTTGGGTCACTGCCACGAACTATGGTACTGCCTACCTTCCCTCAGAAGTTAGGTGATTAAGAAAACCCTATAAACCAGAATGCAATGAAGTCCAGGTGCTTTGACTTTTACATGAGGCTCTCTCTGAAGACCAACTCTTGCTATCATCTTGTTCTGTTTTATCTCTCCCCTTATTTCACATTCCCAGCATATTTTCTTTCCTTTGGCTAGCCATGTATAAATTAAGGTTTGGAGACCTAGAAGTCTTTTCCTACATAACATAGCCATTTGATGTCTAGTTGACTTTTCAGTAGCAGTACACCTGCAAGTTTCTGAGAGTTAAGATAACTCTCTGAGAGCTAAGATAACTCTCAGTTTTCAGGTAGCCTAGAGTTGTGCAAATCAGAGCTGTCCCTAAAATTGTCAATAAAATCCTGCTTGATTTGCTGCCATTCTGGGAGAAAACTTTTTTCCTTTTACATACAACAAAAAATAGTAGTTGTCCTGAATAAATGGGTAAGTTTTATAGGAAATAACCTGATAAAAAGATATAAGTCTTGTTTCAAGCACAATGACTGTAAATTCACGTGGATAAAAGGAACTTTCCTATTTCCTGACTCCTGCCCAGTGACACACAGTTGTGAAGATGTTACTGAAGCATAAAAAGCTGTACCAGTTTTGACTGGAATGGAGCTACTTTGCTTCATAGTAGCTTGTTTAGTGCTGTTTTGGCTTTGTGACCGAAACAGTGTGGGTAACACACTGATACTTCTTGCTGACCAGTGCTTACATAGCATCAAGGGCTTTTCTGCTTCTCACACCACCCCACCGGCAAGAAGGCTGGGGATGGGTAGGAAGTCAGGAGGGGACATAGCCAGGACAGCTGACCTCAGCTGAGCAAAGGGATATCCCACACCATATGGCATCAAGCTCAGCATACAAAGCTGGGGGAACAAGGAGGGTGGGGGGTGTTTGGAGTGATGGTGTTTGTCTTCACAGGCCACTGTTACATGTGATGGAGCCTGGCTTTCCTGAGGATGGCTGAACACCTGTCTGCCCAGGGGAAGTGATGAAAGAATGAACGATTTGTTTTGCTTTACTTGCATGTGTGGCTTTTGCTTTCCTTATTAAACAGTCCATATCTCTTGCCTCAAGTTTTTTTTCAGTTTTACCTTTCTGGCTGTTCTCCCACATCCCACTGAACGGGAGTAAGAGAGCAGCTGCATGGAGCTGAGCTGCCCACCAGGATAAAGCTGTAACAGTCCCTTCTGGCACCCAGTGTGGGGCATGAGGGGTTAAGAGATAACAACTGATTTGACCAGAGTATGCTATACCAAACATATATCTGTTTAGCTATTAATTGTCAGACTCCTGTGCTTGCCATGGGGCTTGCTTGCCTGGATGTAGATTAGTAACTAGTGCTCGTTAGTGACTCCTTTTTGCTTCTGCTGTTTCCTGTTCTCCTTATCACTCTCTTCTGCTCTGCCTGAGAACATACTGATAACAGGAATGGGCTGGCAGATGGCCAGGGCACTGCTGCTGTTCCTGTGCTGGACAGGCTGGAACTCAACTTCACAGGACTGGGGCTAAATTCATGATGGTACAACCAAAAACATACATGGCCATGGGGAAGTCTGTACTAGAGCAGGTACTCTCCTGAAGGGAGAGTGGCCTAAGGACATTGCTGTTCTGGAGCAGCTACATCCCTAAAGGATGGTGGTCTGTAGACAAGTCCACACTGCCCCACATGTACTGTGTGCCTGTGTGTAATCCCAAACTGGAGGAGGGACAAGGGGAGGAGTTCATTGCAATGCTAAATCCTATGGTTTGGTCCAAAGGGATGAGGGTTGAAAATGTTAATGTAAATACCTTTAAATTGTTGTAACCCAGGATCTGAGTTGAATGTCATGGGAATTACTATAGCAGGAACCCCTTGTTGCTAGCCAGGCTAGGAGCAAAGGGAGGAGTTTGCTGCAAACCCTATTACCTTCTGTTGTTAAATCCTATAACCTGGCCCAAAGGAACCAGAGGTGGAGACTATCACAGGAATATCTTTAAATTGCTGTAACCCAGGATGTGAGTTGCATGCTATGGAAATTAGTACAGCAGGAACCATCTGAACCAATGGAGGACAAGCCTCACAAGATGTCAAAGTGCAGCAGTGACACAACCTGAACTGTCTTTGATGCCCAGTAACTCCACACATACCACCACCTCTTCTGTCATGACTGAATTGATTGAATACAGATTGAATACACAAGAACTAAATGGACTCAGTGGACATTTTGTGGACTTTTAAAGGGGTGATTCACAGACTAAAGGAATGATATCCATGTGTATATCCCAGGGTGGTAAAGAGGAACTGGTTAATGAGGGAGAATCTGTCGGATAATGTGGGACCTTAGCATAATGTCCATAGTATAGAATAAAGGGTGGAGATTACACTGGTTTTGTCTGGGATGGAGCTAATTTCCTTTATAAAAGCATGCATAGTGTTAAGTTTTGTATTTGTGACCAAAACACTGTTGATAACACACTGGTATTTTAGTTGTTGCTGAGCAGGATTTGCACAGCACCAAGGCCTTTTCTGCTCCTCACCCCATCCCATCAGCGAGCAGTCTTGGGGGTGCACAAGGAGCTGGGAGGGGATACGGCCAGGATGGCCAACCCCAAGCAACCAAAGGCTATCCCACTCCTATGACATCCTGCTCAGTGATAAAAACTGGCCAGAGGAGGAGGGGGCACATTCAGCATTATGGCACTTGTGTTCCCAAGTCACCGTCACACGTGGTGGAGCCCTGCTTTCAGGCTGAACATCTGCCTGCCCACAGGAAGTGGGGAATGAATTCCTTGTTTTGCTTTGCTTGCACACACAGCTTTTGTCTTCATCTCAACTCCTGAGTTTTATCACTCATGTCCTTCTGATTCTTTCCCTTATCCCACCAGGGGGGAGAGAGTGAGCAGCTGTGTGGGGCTTAAGCTGCCCACCACAGTTAACCCACAACAAAAGCCTATAGTAATCGGAACATCAGGCAGTAGTTTGGTAATTGGTGAAACTGCAAGCTTCCCATTAGAAAAAAACTCTATAGTTTTCAGGAGACACAGAAACTGAGATAATGAGGGCTTTGTCAACCATTTCTAAAGGTGTTTATACTCCCTGAGGGTAAGAGACAAACATTGCTGTTGAGATTATTGTACTGGCCATTGAGCATGGCACAGTCCAAGCACACAGGAGATAATACCCTTCTCCCAAAGGCCAGCTTCACAGCACAACCTCATTCCACACATCATTTTACAAAAACTGATCTGACCAATGAGCAGAAACAGTGCTAGTACACCTAAGACCTCGGGCACCATGACAGAAGACAAAGCCTGTTCTACAGAAGCAGATATTGATAATATATGGCAGCACAGTCAGTCTCAAGCTACTTGAAGGGGGTTAAAGAGGAAGTAATCATTATATTTTTAATACAAATTCATTAATTCCCACTAGCCTTTGAGTGTTAACACTAAGGCAAATCAGCTGATCACAGTTCCCTCTGGGCCTGACTGTACACTGCTATTTTAGAATAATTTCACTAATATTTGCAGTCTGGTCGATCCTGATGGGAAAGAAGTCTGCAATGGCTTTGGGGCTGTGGGGACAGAAGAGGCTAGATGTACAGTTAGAATTATAGGTGGTTTTGACTCCAAATGTGGGCGAGGAAATATTTTCTTTAACAGTCTTATTTCAAAAGTGTTCTCTACCACAATCGGGCAAACATCTTCACTTTATAATATCCTAATTTTTCCTGATTTTTGGAGATAGTATCTTCAAAGAACCGTTTATCTAAAAACATTTTGCTGACATAGCTTTCAAATCTTCTTTATATTCATGATGCCAAAAAGCCTGATGCTGTAATTTCAAAAGCTTCCTTAAATTACTATTTGGGTTTTCTAATTTGACAAGTGATGAAACTTTTTGTATTCTCCAGCACTAGCCCATTTTCTGGGATTCCAGTCCCAAGCTGACAGTGGCCTCAAACACAGCCAATGTGTCCACAGCCAACACATTCAAGGACAGAATGGTATCATCTGGATTTACATTCTTGTTTTTAGCATTAATTGCACTTTCTCTCTTTGACTTTATCTGGAGATTTGCTAAAACATGTATTCTGATTCATTCATCTACAGGGAACTTTGAAAATCCATTCTCTCTGGCAACTAACACTATAACTACAGCTATCTTCATTCTAATAGATTCAGTGCATAGAACCCTTCCCTCCAAAAAACCAATGAATAGCCCAAGTTTACAAAACAGTATGTAGGGTGCCTCAACTTACAGGTGAACTGGAGGCTAGGTACCTAATCTGCACAGGTGTTTATGAAAATCCCAAGCAATTTCTACCTTTTTAGATGATTTTACAGCTTTAAATGACTTCCTATTAGCATCCATAAGGCCTGTGTCAATTTTGAAAATGGTATTTAGGTGCTTTTTAAAATCTGACCTGCTCAGAGAAATCATCAATTATGTACAGATCAGATCAAAACTACAGCTCTTTCCTTGAAATCCACTGAGGGTTGAATTTCCCTGAAATTCTCCTCATATGCATACCTCAGTAGTGAGATCCAAGCACTCCTACACTCCACAAAGTATTTTGTTTTGTTTAAGGCCACTGTAGGGAAAGCTCTGAGCCCAGTGTCAGCCCTAATACAAGTGTAGAAATTTAATTTCAGTCTAGTCCTGCCAACAAATCAAACCCATGCACTGGAATGTACGAGCCACAAGTAAACCTGACTCTAGAGCATGCAGCAGGAGCTCTCCTGTGTGTGCAGTCATTCAGAAACGTGTGCCATTGGGGAAAGGAGATACATTTAGAAATGACACACAATATAACATTAAAGTATATCCATGTATAAAATGGAACAGTTAATGAGTAAACAAATGTGGAAGGGAAAAGAAAATTGTATAACTACTGCAATCAAAGGAGAACATCACATAGAAACTATATCCTGTGTGAGGTTTTGTTATGGAGCCACTATGGAGGAAAAGTTAAGACCTCCAAGCCCTGCCAATGCAGCAAGCCAAATATGCCTACAGCCATGCAGTGGGACTGACTGTGGGCACTCAGTCCTGGCTTTTTACGTTTTTTATGATCTTTGCTTCATGGAAATTCACAGTGGAATTTCCTACTGAGCTACCTGCAACTTGTGTTTTGCTTCAGTAAAAACTGGAGGCTCAAGTTATACATGTGTAAACAGCTTCTCTAAATGTTTCCATTTAAACAAATTCTCTGAATAATTTACTACACTTAAATAGTCAGCAGAAATAACTGTAACTTTCCTAGTCTGGTTACAAAACAATGGCCAAAATACCACATAGTCACTCAAAAATAACAATTCTACCGAAGCTGAATTTTCCTTTAAACCATTTCCAGGCAAAGTCTGCAAAACAATTAACTGGGTAGATAGTATTCATAAATATGAAGCAAGCACTAAAATGCTTTATTCAGAGTTTGTAAAGGCTTGCTTGTAGAATTTGTGTTCAATTATCACTGGTAATTTGAAGCCTGAGCTTTGAAAGTATCCAAGTTAAACACCTGTTCTTCAGTGACACTAAGCTGCTGCTTACCAATTACAAATGTCTTTAGAATAATAAACCATAAGGAATAAAAATGGAATTCTTTACTACTTAACTATACATTAGTCCAAATAACTTAATATGAAGATATTACAGTAAAACATGGCTGAGATCATATACAAACAATTTAGAAGAATTTAAGTTAGATAAATGTGTTTTAAAGATGTGTTCCCTGCAGCTAAAGCAGTTCAAGAAAACCATTCAAATAAGCAAATAACATTGTTTACATTTACAAATGAAACATCGTATGAGTATTTATTGATTTTTTAAAAAATTCAAAAAATACATTGTAACAGAACAGAATGTATACGTTCTTCAATGAAAGACAAAACTATGGTTATCATCTGGACCAGAATACAAATACATGCTAACAATTTAAAAATCATTTTGGATCATTCAGGAAACACGAGACAAGCTAGCTGTTTGGAAATGCAGTAGTCTTCTCCTTTAGTAAATATGCCTGAGAAAGTTAACCTGTAAAGAAATCGGCTTTTAAACTCTAAAACACAAAGAGCTTTCTAGGCTGAAATGGTGAAGAGACCTGTGATATGCACCTGACAGGCCACTGAGCCATTTCCCACAGAGATTCTGTTCACTGCTCCACCTCGGCTCAGCCACACAGCAGTGGCAGAGTTTCACATCAATACCAGGCTTATTCAAGTGAGGTGTTAAAAAGCATGCTAAGATGATGTAAAACCATCAATTACATATACAGGGGATAGATGCTAATAACCAAGATTCTGTACCAAATTCCTCGCTTTGTATTAGGGCCAAGTAAAAAGTAGTAGTCTAGTTCATGGATGAAAAGGATTATATTTTTTGGCTCAAGGTAAGACCTTTTAAAAACAGTTTCTACAAAAGCATCTAGAATCAAAGCATGAACAAAACCCAGGACAAACACAACTAATCATTTTACAGTAACCACATACTGTAGGCAAGTAGGAACCAAAACAGTAACATAAATTGTGCATCGGTTCTATGAAAATAAACCGTTACTAGGAGACACAAGCAATCTGACAAGATGTGAAACTGAGCAGTGAAAACTTCATGGATTGAATTTCTTTTCATCAGAATTCATCTGTTTCTACTGCAAGCAGGTAACAAACAAAACTCAGGAAAACTGAATTCCCATTAGCAGCTTAACTCTACTACAGTGAGGCTGAGGCTATTACTGTTTCTGTCATTAAGAGACATTCAAATGAAGGAAGCAAAAATGACATTTTAAAAATGAAGACCAAAAGAAAGCTGAATGTACATTTCAGACAAAAACAGTGTTAGGTCAAATCCACAACTGGTGATATCTGATGTAAGCAAAAGTAATTTAACTATGCTGCTTATACCAACATAACATGACACTACTTCTTGAATTTTAGCAGCCTCTTTTAAGACACTTCCAACAACTGTATACTTTGTAAATTACATGGGCTTTGATGAAAAAATTAATTATCAGGCATGCAAAAGAAACCTCCCATTTTTGTAATTTAATTACATGATCAAATTACATATGCTAAAGCATATGAAACCAGCTCTTCAAATGAAGCAAATTCACAATTCTGAAGAGGGAAAAAATCTCCATACAAAACAAAAACTCAAAACAAAAATCTATGACAGGAGAAAGCATATTTCTTACATGTATCTCTGATGGCTGACCCTCCGATGGTTCAACACTGTAAAATGAGCCACTAACCATACACATATGTAATTTTGCGTGTAATGGGATAGGAAAGAAGCTTCCTTTTCCTAACTTCCACACCACAGAAATGACTGGCTATAGTATAGAGGCTGCCACTGTTCTATGAAATATAGGGCATGTGGCATTGCTGGATACAAGTTATCAGAGTTAAGGACTCATGCACTGACCCAGCATGGTCCATCTTACATTCTCTAGTATTGACTGTGATTGCAAAAACATTCTGCATTGCTCTGACACCAGCTTGGCTTCTAGGCTGCACCTTCTGAACACAACACCATTCTCAGGTGTCCTGGTTCCAGCCAGGAAAGGGTTAACTTTTGCAGTAGCCAGGAGCAGGCATGGCTAGGATCTGGAGGTAATTCTGTATCACCTCACATCACTGCTGGGGCCAGAGGCAAGGGGGTCTCTTCTGGGGAGAAAGGGGTCCCTTCTGGACAAGTAGTGTGATGGAAGAGTGGTCGGGTATTGTCTATTAGTGGGGGGTTTCTGTGTGAATCGTTTGGTTCTTGTACTCTGTCATTAGGATTGTTCATTTTCTTATCTCACGACTGTTTCCAGTAAGTTGTTCTTATCTCAACCTGTGATCTTTGCCTTTTGTCCTTCCAATTTTCCTCTCCATCCCGTTTAAGGGGTGGCAGGACCAAGCGAGTGCCATGTAGTTTGGAGAATCTCAGTGGGAGCACTAAACTGGGGAGTACCACTCCTAAATCATGACAGCCTTATTTCCCACCCAGTGTGTGGCATGAAGAGTTCAGATAACAACACATCTGTCCAGAGCAGCCTGGAAAAAATTCAATCTAAGCATTTGTTGCATTAACTCCAGAGCCACTGGTCACAATGTTGCTTGTCTGTTCACATGGTTGTGGTACCTAACCCTGTGTTCACATATTCCCACATGTGGTTCTTGAGATGTTCTTTTTCATAGCAGGGAGAGGGATCAGGGTTGCTCTGTTGCTGTATTATGGGATATCACTCTATGACGGATAAAGGGCAATGAGGGTAATTTCAGATGTGTGTTCAGTGCTGCTCCCCTACCTTTACTTTGGGCACTATCTTTGGGAGCCTATTCATAATCATACTCAGTCTGTGGGGGGAACTGGGGAGGATGATTTTCCCCAGCCTTTCACCTCCTCCTCCTTCAACTGTTACAACAGCTTTTGAGAATTTTGGATTTCCCTTGGATGTTAAGGAAAGCATGTTCTTGTTGCTAAGTCTCACTGGTCTCCTCAGTCCACACCATGTTTAGAGTCAAGAAAGAGATTCCTAGGAAATTAATTCAGATATCTACCCCAAGGATGGATTTCACGAGTGGCATGAAATGTGGCAAAAAATGAACCAGTTTTTTTGGAAATTCTCTGCTTCAACAGTTTGAAGTTCATCCCTGAACAACTACAGGACCATGTTAAAGTGACAGAATATTTGCAAGAAGCCTGCTGTGGCAACTCCAGAAAGGAGCAACTTATTGCAGTGTGCTGTGGCCTGGCTACTCTTTACTGGACACTGTTCAATACTAGGCAGTACCCTCAGGGGAAAGAGGAGGAAAACAGACCTACAGGCACTGTGGCCTGATTTGCAGTTGAACCAGAGGAACAACCTGTGCCAGCAGTAGCTGCCCCTATACAGAAAAAAAAATCCAAGACCAAATCAGCTCAGGAAGTAGAGCACTCACAACAGGAGGAAGAGGCCAGAGATAATCACCCAATCCCTATTCCCAGGTGTATTGGATTAGCATGGCCGGGGTTTTGGGGAGGTGGGAGGAGCTACAAGGGGGTGGCTTCTGTGAGCAGTTGCCAGAAGTTTTCTTCATGTCCAGCAGAGCCAAAGACAGATGTGCCACTAGCCAAGGCTCGGCCAATTAGAAATGCTGGTGATGCCTCTGAGACACCATATTTAAGAAGAAAGATAAATAAAAAGTTGTTGTGCAGTTGAAATTGTGGCTGGAGAAGAGAGGGGTGAGAACATGTAAGAACAGCTCTGCAGACACCAAAGTCAGTGCAGAAGGAGGGCGGGGAGATGCTCCAGGCACCAGAGCTGGGATTCCTCTGCAGCCCGTGGTGATGGCCATGGTGAAGCAGCTGTGCCCCTGCAGCCCATGGAGACCCATGGGGATGCAGAGATCCACCTGCAGCCTGTGGAGGAGCCCCACACTGGAGCAGGTGGATGCCTGAGAGGAGACTGTGAGCCCATGGGAGACCTGTGGAGAGAGGGGCCCTGCTCCTATGTTGGAACAGCCTGTCCTTGAAGGACTGCACTCTGTGGAAGAGTGACCCATGCTGCAGCAGTCTAGACAAGACTGTTGCTCAGGGGATGGACTCCTGTTGCAGCAGTTTGGGGAGGACTGCTGCTTGTGAGATAGACCCACACTGGAGAAGTTTGTGGAGAACTGTCTCCTGTGTGAGGGACACTACAGTGCAGCAGAACAACTCCTCTCCCTAGGCAGCGGGAGAAACCACAGGTGACGAACTGACCAAAACCCCCATTCCCTGTCTCCTGTGCTGTCGGTGGGAAGGAGGGGTGACGGTGTGAGAGATGAGGTAATATTTTGCTGAAGCCAAAAGGCTGTTAAGTGAAAGAATGAAAGTTTCTGGTTCTATGTGTTGTTTGTAGTTTGGATTTGTTCTGGCTGGTTTTTTGGGTGTTGCTGCAGAGGGGAGGAGTTGAAGACCTGAACAAAAGGAAGCAGAGTGAGAGGGGAGGGACAGAAAAGTAGACAGTATAAAATGTTGCCAATTTGTTGGACAGTGTGCGTTTGACTGGAGAGAGAGGCACACACCTGGCTCAGCTAAATCATTACTAATAAACAGTTTTATTTTGCTTCCATGGCTTTGTCCCTATTTAATTGTATCTAAAAGTTAGTTCATTTCTAAGAAGGGAATATGTTTTCAAGGTTCTTACTTTATTTTTCATTATCCTCCTCTGATTTTTTTAGTAATAAATTCAATGCAAATCTCTAAGTTGCTATGCACTGGATAGCACCTGTCTTGCCCATGCTGGTATTTGATATACGAACTTTCCCACTCCTTACCTCAACCCATGAACACTTCGTTATATTTTCTCTAACCACTTCAGCTGCAGAGGAGAGTGAGAGAGAGGCTTTGGTGGGTGCCTGGCACCTGATCGCTACACCAGGTGAGCAAAAATACATCAGCCACCAGCCAGGAGAGCCCCTGGTGACCTGGCTGCTCCTATGCTGGGACATTGTGTCCCACAATATGAAACTAGATGGTAATGAAGCCAAGCAACTCTGATCCCTGTCTCAGGAGTCAGGTATTGACAAGGGGATTGGGAAGAGGACAGAAACTCAGCCTCTGGAAGCAACTCCCGTCAAGCAGAGGGAAGAGTATCTCTCAAGGATGATCTAATAGCACATCCAAGCAGGTGGAATGCCATGGAGAAAGGTATCCAGTACCTGACAGCATTAGCTGTGCTGGAGGTAATTTATAAGGATTCAAATAAAGAGCAGTCCTCAGTAGATCCAGATGAGGTCCAGTGTACACACTCCATGTGGTGGAAGTTTGAGCAGAGCACACCATCATCATACACCAGCCCTTTGACATTGATGCCCATGAAAGAAGGGGAACAAACAATGCTTCAGGTGACTACCTGACTCTGGCAATATGAAGATCTTGTTTTTTCCTCCCTATCAACCTGCACCTCAGCTGTGGCAAGACTGTCCAAGATGGTAGACAGATATGAAAGACTCCAGCAAGCTAGAGAGGAAATGTCCCATGGCCCATCAGTACAGACCAGTCTCTGCTATTGGGAATAAGAGCTCCCCTGCTCCAGAGAGATGGTATACATCACAAGGTAGCCTGTGGTTTTACCTGCATGACCACACAGAGGACATGAGGAAGTGGAATGGAAAACCTACCTGTGCCCCAGCAGCATGGGTACTTGAGTTGTGAGAAAGAACAACCACCGCAGGAAATCCTTCATGGATAAATGCCACTCCACTTTTCAGTGGACAAGTCCTCAGACAGAACAGGAGGGCTGATGTTACTTCCAATCCTCTTGGAGTACCTTCAGTTCATATATATTTGTGAGCAACAAATAGCATAACCAGAACTGGAGGGGTTCTGCCTCCAGCAAGGTGGAGGAAAGGGACAATCAGATCTATTGGACTGTGTGGATCTGATGGCTTGGCACACTAGACTCACAGGAATTTAAGGCTTTAGCTGACACCAGTGCACAATGTACCCTGATGCCACCAAGACAGGTATGAGCAGAACCCATCTTTTTTTCTGGGGAGACGTGGATCCCAACAGCTGACTGTGCTGAAAGATGTACCGAACCCGACTGGGTATTGTGAGACACTGGAGGAGACTGCTTGCTGAAAACATTCTGGGCGTGTGTATGGGGAAAGGGGCAGGTTGGGCCTTGCCCTGGTGAGGCGATGCCCTGCTCCACACACCCCACCCCTACAGCCTGTATCCCAGCCCCATAGTGGCTGCCAATCACTGGTACAGTGGAGGCAATGCTCTTCATCCCATCTCTGAAGCCCCCAACCCAGCTCCTGAGTGGCTGCCAGACCAGAAGTCTCACCTGGAGGAAGGGCCCAGGAAAGCTGAAGGGTACTTAAGCCAGGACACAAGGCCCCTTCCCTTGGATTTTATATCAGCTGAAAGACTGCTGGAACCCAGCAGTGGTAGCTATTGTTCTTTTCTGTATCTTTNCACCTGTCTTGCCCATGCTGGTATTTGATATACGAACTTTCCCACTCCTTACCTCAACCCATGAACACTTCGTTATATTTTCTCTAACCAGTTCAGCTGCAGAGGAGAGTGAGAGAGAGGCTTTGGTGGGTGCCTGGCACCTGATCGCTACACCAGGTGAGCAAAAATACATCAGCCACCAGCCAGGAGAGCCCCTGGTGACCTGGCTGCTCCTATGCTGGGACATTGTGTCCCACAATATGAAACTAGATGGTAATGAAGCCAAGCAACTCTGATCCCTGTCTCAGGCGTCAGCCTGATCGCTACACCAGGTGAGCAAAAATACATCAGCCACCAGCCAGGAGAGCCCCTGGTGACCTGGCTGCTCCTATGCTGGGACATTGTGTCCCACAATATGAAACTAGATGGTAATGAAGCCAAGCAACTCTGATCCCTGTCTCAGGAGTCAGGTATTGACAAGGGGATTGGGAAGAGGACAGAAACTCAGCCTCTGGAAGCAACTCCCGTCAAGCAGAAGGAAGAGTATCTCTCAAGGATGATCTAATAGCACATCCAAGCAGGTGGAATGCCATGGAGAAAGGTATCCAGTACCTGACAGCATTAGCTGTGCTGGAGGTAATTTATAAGGATTCAAATAAAGAGCAGTCCTCAGTAGATCCAGATGAGGTCCAGTGTACACACTCCATGTGGTGGAAGTTTGAGCAGAGCACACCATCATCATACACCAGCCCTTTGACATTGATGCCCATGAAAGAAGGGGAACAAACAATGCTTCAGGTGACTACCTGACTCTGGCAATATGAAGATCTTGTTTTTTCCTCCCTATCAACCTGCACCTCAGCTGTGGCAAGACTGTCCAAGATGGTAGACAGATATGAAAGACTCCAGCAAGCTAGAGAGGAAATGTCCCATGGCCCATCAGTACAGACCAGTCTCTGCTATTGGGAATAAGAGCTCCCCTGCTCCAGAGAGATGGTATACATCACAAGGTAGCCTGTGGTTTTACCTGCATGACCACACAGAGGACATGAGGAAGTGGAATGGAAAACCTACCTGTGCCCCAGCAGCATGGGTACTTGAGTTGTGAGAAAGAACAACCACCGCAGGAAATCCTTCATGGATAAATGCCACTCCACTTTTCAGTGGACAAGTCCTCAGACAGAACAGGAGGGCTGATGTTACTTCCAATCCTCTTGGAGTACCTTCAGTTCATATATATTTGTGAGCAACAAATAGCATAACCAGAACTGGAGGGGTTCTGCCTCCAGCAAGGTGGAGGAAAGGGACAATCAGATCTATTGGACTGTGTGGATCTGATGGCTTGGCACACTAGACTCACAGGAATTTAAGGCTTTAGCTGACACCAGTGCACAATGTACCCTGATGCCACCAAGACAGGTATGAGCAGAACCCATCTTTTTTTCTGGGGAGACGTGGATCCCAACAGCTGACTGTGCTGAAAGATGTACCGAACCCGACTGGGTATTGTGAGACACTGGAGGAGACTGCTTGCTGAAAACATTCTGGGCGTGTGTATGGGGAAAGGGGCAGGTTGGGCCTTGCCCTGGTGAGGCGATGCCCTGCTCCACACACCCCACCCCTACAGCCTGTATCCCAGCCCCATAGTGGCTGCCAATCACTGGTACAGTGGAGGCAATGCTCTTCATCCCATCTCTGAAGCCCCCAACCCAGCTCCTGAGTGGCTGCCAGACCAGAAGTCTCACCTGGAGGAAGGGCCCAGGAAAGCTGAAGGGTACTTAAGCCAGGACACAAGGCCCCTTCCCTTGGATTTTATATCAGCTGAAAGACTGCTGGAACCCAGCAGTGGTAGCTATTGTTCTTTTCTGTATCTTTTCTCTTTCTTCTCTTTTTAATGCCTTCTTCTCAAAGTTCGAGTAACTTAAACTTGGATTGGTTGGAATTTGCTAAGTTGAACAGGCTTAGAGTTTGCTAAGTTAAGGCTTTGCAAAATGTTTTATGTTGATTGAATGTTGCTCTAAACTTTTGGCAAAGTTCTATGATTTTCTGGTATTTGCCAGTAAAGTTTTTTGTTGTTTTGATCTCTTAAGTATACCTTGTTGGTATTTCTCCCTTGCATCCAATTCAGGGTACATAAAAAACCTGCAAGCCCTTTTAAAGGACTTGTCAGGTGAATTCTGAGGTCTTACAGGAGTGAATGGCAAAACTGCCCCATTGTGACTGGTCCAGAGGCCTTGTGCATCCTTGGCATAGACTACCTCAGGAGTGGGTATTTCAAGGACACAAAAGGACATCCAGCACACATGGAACCAACTGCCCAGGGGTGGAAGCACAGTCTCACAATTTGCCATGGACTGATCCAGACTGCACTGGAAAATAGTGAGGCTTCAGAATACTTGCAATATACTGATGACACATTGTGTGGAGCAACACAGCAGAGGAAGTTTTTGAGAAAGGGGAGAAGATAATCTAAATCCTCCTGAAAGTTTTGCTATAAAGCAAAGTAAGGTCCAGGGACCTGCCAGAAATCCAGGTTATAGAAATAAAATGGTAAGATGGATGTCATCGGATTCCAATAAACATGGTCAACAAAACAGCATCTAGGTCCCCACTAATCAGCAAGAAGGAAACATGGGTTCTCCTAGGAGCTGTGGGCTTTTGGAGAATGCACATTCCAGAGCTCAGCCAGATTGTAAGCCCTCTATATCTTGTGATGCAGAAGATGAATTATTTTAAGTGGGGTCCTGAACAACAAGATTCTGACCAAATTAAAGAGGAGATTGTTCATGCAGTAGCCCTTGGGTCAGTCAGGACAGGACAAGATGTGAAAACTGTGCTCTACACTGCAGCTGGGGTGAATTGTCCCTCCTGGAGTTTCTGCCAAAAAGTACCAGGGGACACTCGACGATGACTCCTGGGGTTCTGAAGTTGGAGATACACAACACCTGAAAAAGGGATACTGGAATCTTATGAAGGGGTTCAAACTACTTCACAAGTGATTAATACTGAAGCACAGCTTCTTCTGACCCCTGACTGCCAGTGCTGGGCTGTATGTTCCAGGAGGAAGTCTCTTCCACGCATTATGCCAGTAATGCTACATAGTGAGTGGACTGCACTGATCACACAGCGAGCTTGAAGAGGAAACCCCAATAGCTCAGGGATCTTGGAAGTCATCGTGAACTAGCCCACAGGTGAAAATTTTGTATTATCAGAAGAAGAAGAGGAAGAAAAGGCGACGTGCTGAGGAGGCCCCCACTATGTAATCAGCTATGAGAAATGAAAAGCAATACACTCTCTTCACTGGCAGATCCTGGCATACTGTAGAGATACATCAAAAATGGAAAACTGACAAATGGAGTCATATATATGGCCGGTCACAGAAGCTGGGAAAATGTGGATCAAGTCAGGCTGCAGAGCTGAAAGCCATCTAGCGGGATTTTGATATCACTGAACAAGAGAAATGCCCAGCACTCTGCTTCTGCACTGACTCATGGATGGTGGCAAATGCTCTGTGGGGATCCTGGATCAATGGAGAAAGGCCAACTAGCAGTGCAGAGGTAAACCCATCTGGGCTGCTGAATGGTGGCAAGACATCACTGTCTGGGAAGAGAAGTTGACTGTAAAAGTATGTCATGTAGATGCACACATACCCAAGAGTCAGGCCACTGAAGAACACCACAATGGACAGGCAGATTGGGCTGCCAAGATTCAAGTGTCTCTGGTGGATCTGTACTGACAACATAAGGGTAAATTATTTCTTGCTTAATGGGGCCATGATGCCTCAGGTCATCAGGAAGAGATGCAACACACAGACGGGCTCGTGATTGAGGGGTGGACTTAAACATGGATACTATCTCCTGGGTTATTTCAGAATTGTGAAATATGTGCTGCAATCAAGCAGGCCAAGTGGGTAAAGCCCCTGTGGTGCAGGGATCAATGGACAAAATATGGGGAGGCCTGGCAGATCAATTACACCACGCTCCCAAAACCCACCAAGGCCAGCAATGTATGCTCACAGTGGTAGAAGCAACCACTGTAAGCCCCTGTGGTGCATATGAGTAATGTGTTAGAGAAGACAGTCCTGCCTCAAAGAAAGACAAACCCATCCACGGAATTGTTTTTGCTCAAGGGCCTGGGTGCATTTGGAGGGTAATGCAGAGGGACAGGGAAATGCCATGTGTACCTCCAGAAGTTTAGATTTTTGGGTGAGAACAGTCTGTAGTGTAGAAATGTGTAATACTGGTTGCTGAATGACATTGTATGCCATAACTACGATGGACAATGATTATGGACTGCTCCAGATGCACCAGTAGTGAACTCAGGATGCAGCCTGCAACCACCTGTCAGCACACCAGCTCTCTTGCCCTAGCCAGATAGAACCCACAGCCATGGAGTAAATGAACTCAAAAGACATCTTGGAGGAGCAGCCATTGACTAGGGAAATGATACCTCTGCTTGTATATACATATATATATAGTTGGAATGTGTAGGATCTGGGGAGGCAGCCACGGGTAGGACCTGCACATTATTCTATACCACCTCATGTCACCGCTGCGTTTGGGGGAGAGAGTCTCTTTCTGCTGAGTAAGCATGGCAGAGGGAGTGGTCAGGTATTAGCTCTTCTCAAGGGGTTTACGTGGGAATTGTTCATTTCTTCTACCCTCTGTCATTAGCATTGTTGCTGTTACTGTTCATTTTCTTATCTCATTGCTGTTCCCAGAAAATTACCACAACCCATGATATTTACCTTTTATGCCTCCAATTCTNGAATGTGTAGGATCTGGGGAGGCAGCCACGGGTAGGACCTGCACATTATTCTATACCACCTCATGTCACCGCTGCGTTTGGGGGAGAGAGTCTCTTTCTGCTGAGTAAGCATGGCAGAGGGAGTGGTCAGGTATTAGCTCTTCTCAAGGGGTTTACGTGGGAATTGTTCATTTCTTCTACCCTCTGTCATTAGCATTGTTGCTGTTACTGTTCATTTTCTTATCTCATTGCTGTTCCCAGAAAATTACCACAACCCATGATATTTACCTTTTATGCCTCCAATTCTCCTCTCCAGCCCACCACAAGGGGAGGTGGGAAAAGGAAGGGGAGAGTGAGCGAGTGGCAGTGGTTTGGGGAGTGTAAGTGGGACACTAAATTGGGGAGTACCATTCCTAATCCACAACAACAGGTTACATTGGAGAGGTGTGGGGTGGGAAGCAAAAAAATTACTTTGATGACCTGGCCTAGAAGACAAATGCAAAGGTAAGATGGTGCATCAGTAGCTTCTGGATCAGAGTCAAAGAGAGAAACCAAGAGGTGAAGACTCTCAAAGAAGTGCAAGTAAAAAGCATAATTTAAGCCTGTTAATTATTTAAGGAAAAGAGACAAAGGAGAGAAAGATGGGCTGCAGTAAGATGAATGTAAGGAACAAAAGAGAAGGAGGGATGCATATATTGGTGGAAATCTGTATCTCCTGGACCCAGAAACTGCCTCAGACACCAACTAATTTTACAAGATAAGTTATGTGCATGCCCACATTCAACAGGGCAAGAGTGAAACCTTGATGGCAGCGCTATGATTCTGGCTGAAGAGCTTCATTTTCCCCCTCCCATACCTGAAAGCCTTGAATCCTTGCCAAATATTCCAGCTGTTTTGAAGGCTGCACTGTAGAACAAGGGGAAGCAGGAGATATTCCTTTTAGACCTATGGCTTCGGCAGTTGGGGATGTTCCATTCATGAGAAGTTCCCTGGCAATCGTGGCTGTGCTATTTGTTGTAGGAGATATGCTGAAGAAAGAGCTCGAAGTCTGGCTCATTTCTTTGGATGACAAATAGCTTACAGTGGTTCCAGGGGCTGATTTGTTGCGGCTTGCTTCCATCTCTTGATACACATCAGGAGAGAGATGGAGTATTCCCTTTGGTGCTGAAAACAAAACCAAAGATCATTCTCATTACTTTAGAATGGATTTGACATGTAGACAAGTTTCATTAACATATTTTACACTGAAAAACGAAGTAAGAATTTAGAAGCAGGTTTGCTTTTTTTTCCCGTAACTGTAAATGAAGTCACCTAATTTATTAAGAAACAAAGCAGATATGAAGTGCCCTCTTCTTCCTCTTCCCCAATTTTTTTTAAAATAGTACAAACCTTAACTTTAAAACTGCGTCTAGCATAGAATACACAAAACGAACAAAAAATGTTTGGAGACCTACAAACCATGAGGAATAGATGTAACTTCAAAATAGTAGCACAATCATTATTTGCCTACGTTCTTCTACCTCCTATCTGATACAATAATTTAGGCTGTTTTTTCACAAATAATTGAAACTAGTCTATATCAGCACTGTTGCCACCAGAAGTAGTTTAGTTTTTTTCTCCCACCTACAGCTGGTGTTTGCACTCCCCAGCTGCTCTAGTGCCAGCACCAGCACCTGTAGGACCATGTAGGGATGTTCAGGAGAATGAGCTGCTGGAGGCAAAGGAAGGACAGCATGGGTCCTTGCAGTAGCAGCACTGCCTCAAGTGCTGGCTTAAAGTGTTTGCTGAATCACAAGGGCAGCCTGTGGTTATAAAACCTTAAATTGCCCTGCAGCTATAGTGTTACTGTGCTAATGACTCTGATGTGACTGACTGCTCTGCAGTGGAGTTTATTTATTTATTTAGCTGCATACCCTACAGTTAACAAATATCTACTTCCCTTCGTGAATGTTTATACTGAAAAAGGAAAGCATATATGTGTCCCACTTAATATCAAAAGGATTTAAAGTAAACATTAAAAAGAGCTAAATTTATTTATGCGAATTACTTTTAAATATTTCCAGTGACATGTAAATTAGAAATATTTTGTCTTTAAATTTAAAAAATTTAAATACCTTTTTAGAAAATATCTCAACCCTAAACCTGCTTTGAAACAGAAGTACATACTTGATCAGTTTTGCTGATAATCCAGTGCATTGAAATGTGCAGAATTAAGTCTGAAGTTCGCTAGTTTTCTTACACAATGAAGCATTTTTTGGAAACACAAGTAACCAGTTGGCTGATACCAGAGGAAAACCTTTTTCTTATTATTAATACATAAGAAAACGAGCTTGAAATGTGTGATTTCATATTAAGAACACGCTTTAATCTTCTAGCATATAATATGAATAAACCTGAGCCATATGGCATTTCATTCTAGGGATAATAAACCTGTTTGTTAACTGATTTAGTAATCCCAAGAGAAATCAAAGGGTTCAATGCTTAATTCATTTGCTGTACATATTAAATTAATCTTAGAATGTAGAATAAATTCAAAGAAGAGGAGGAAATTAATTTCCAGTACCTAGGAAAGATTCCTCTAATCCTAGAAGTGCAAGTAGTACTTTTAAATAAAATGTCTCCCACAAGGAGAAGACTCAAAAAATATTACCTGTAATTAATATCCTCATTTTCAACTACATGGTGAAAATGGAACTTCCTCACTGCCGACTCAGCAAACTGCTTACAGGTGAATCTTTTAATTGATTTACTCATACATTTGGCTTTTAAATTCATATTGCTTTTAGAAATCTGGAACATCTGCTTATATCATTCACAAAGACATATCTGTTATTCACTTGATTGTTCTCCTCACCTACCTCCATAGGACTGGGGAGTCTGGTTGGATCCTGAATATTAAAGCTGCTTTTAACTCTAATTTAGAACTTGCTCCAAAGGCAGTAGACTGAACTCCAGAGCTAAGCACAAATTCAAGACAATGCTGCTGGGAAAGATGGAGGATAGGATCCCTAAAATTTATTTTTCTCCATCTGGGACAATTTCTAACATAATCTAATAGATTAAAAACTGTGTAAATACACAGCATTATTTTATGGCACATAATCACTATATGATAAGAGAGACTTTAAATGCTTTCCCTGAGGCTGTAACCTCTGAGATTTACCTCTGCCTATATTTTTAAAGTCTTACACAAGACATAAGATTAATGAAAATCGAAAAAAAAAAAAAAAAAAGATAATACACATCTTGGTGTTGATGTTAGGTTACAAAATCAAACAGCAACAAAAATACTGAGTGGCAGGTGTTCACCACCTCCTAAGAACTGCCCACTGCAAATCCGATTTCCCACGAATATTTCAGAAACAGAAATGAAAACTGAGCAAAAGATAAAACAGTCTACTTGTTTAGAAATAACATGATATTAGCCCCCAAATCAATTTTAGAAAAACACAGTACAATGTTAACTTAAAAAAAAGTTTAAAGAAGTTTAAAATCAAGTCCAGTGCTGCAGATGTCTGTTCCATTGATGTAATATTACTTAAAACAAACATTTTACATGCTTTCTCAGCCATTTCACTGTTTTTACATGATCCACCCAAATATCTAACTGCTGTCTGGAACAATGGTTTGGAATATTTCCAGATTACTAAGCTTTCTAAATGTTAAAATAACTAATATGCAGCATATGATGAATAGAAAGATATTGAGCAGAGTATAGCAAATGCTCTTAAAGTACTGACTTTAATGGTGATGTTAAATTAATAATAGGACTTTTACACTTTGCAACACCTTACTGCTAAAGACTTCAAAGTGCTTTATAAGCAATAATTAATTTAAATCATACATTGGCTCTGAGAGGCAGATATTATATTACCATCATTGATTATCTCTGGAAACAAAGTAATGTAATATTCTAGACATTACATTAATATGGTTGCAAGATATTAACTTTTTATATTCAGGGCCTGTGTTGCATGAAGCTTCTTACAAGTTTCTTGTTTTAAAAAGCCAATAAAAACTTGGTCTCTTTGAAAACTTCTATAAAACATATACTAATTGTAATTCATTATCTATTTTTAATGTATTACTGAGGATATTCTATATATCATTCCTCACTGTTGCCTGCTTACTTCAACTCTGCAGTATTATAGGAAAGTGTATAAATATATTTAGTTACAGTAGTAAAGTTATCAAATGACAAGGGATACAACACCACCAGAGGATTAAGTGCAAGAACAAAAGAACCCTTCAGAAATTATCTTTATTAGTCTTCCAACAATCAGTTGATTAAAAAGCATGGGAGAAAGAATTAAGAAAAAACCTTGGGCTTATGTGTCTGCTAAATATTTATCCCATACTGACTTCACCATACTCCACAGGAATAATTGTAATTATTAGGAGTCACAGGATCTATAATAGACCAACAACACTGTACCTTCTGCTGGACATTAACTTAGAGGCACATTTATGAAACATGTTAAAATAATTTCCATTTGTATTATTTAAACCTGTGGGCAAATGTGCTAGAAAAATATGCAGGCTAGCTATGCAATGTAATCACTAACATTTAAAAAACATGTCTTATTCATCATTGGCAGTAATTGTTTGCAGTCTCTCACAATCTCCTGAAATCTATGAAAATACACGAAAGACCTCTCTTACCTAAGAATAAATTTCTTCATCTTCCATTGTCTACTTTTGCTGTCATGTACTAGATAACTTCAAAACAGCTTAGACTCCAAGGCAGATGTATGAATAAGGTACAAAATGGCCCAATGACCCCTCACAAGCCTTCCCCTGGAAATGTAATTTCAGTGCTTTGATTGTACCTTTTTTCACAGCCATAATAGAGGCAGTCTCCAAAGTTTCTGTTAGTGTGATGTTATTTTTTGTCCCTTACTGTTTCTCTACAGTGCCCCCTAGGCTGGGAAGACAGGGGAACATTTCTACAAAAGGGTCCTCCACTTTCTGGAGTTTGTGGTAAACAAAACTAACCATTAGAAGAACTGTCTGCATGGGGAATGGGGCGAAGAAGAACAACTGGCAATATTACTGAACAGGCCTCAATGTAATAAGACACTGCAAAAATGGAATTTGCTTATACATGGTGACGAGTTACCCCACAGCATGGGCTACTAAATTAAGAAAAGTTCAGAGTGAGGACAGCATTGCCTGCACACTCACAGCTATTAAGAGTCTACACAGGTACCACTGGTGTTTTATTTCCAATTTTCTGTTTCTGTCAGGAAGATCAGAAAACATGAAAAGTTGAGATTTCAATTTTATCATTCAGCTCCACAAGATGGCCTACAGAATCAGGCTTGTGTTGTCAACCTGCACATATATACATACATATATATACATGGCAATGCTAATCTTCTTTTCTATGCTTAATCAGTACTGTAGGGTTACTCTTTCTCTGCCTTCACTCAATGACTTCTTTGGTTCAGGGGCACTCACTGACTTTTCATTTTTATACTTGATCTAAACTACAACTTTATTCCTTCTCAGAGAACACAGTTTTTTTCCCAAGGTCTTGCTTATCCTACAGAAAAGCTATACCTGCTTGTGTGTCAGAAGCAGTGTCAGCTGCAATATGACTTCCCCTGACACTGCTGAAAAGCACATGCTCTTCTCTGCACTACAACCAGTGATATGGGACATGGCACAAAGGAGTGTTTTCATGTTGTGTGCAATGATGCAGAGTAAACCATGGTTTGGTATACCAACCATGGTATAATTCTGTGTATGATTTGCTCATAAATTAAGTTTTGCACCCTGGTATTTGAAATTACCCATCACTAGATGAAGAAAAGATTGTTCATAAGGAAATAATCAGTGTTTTTGGAACTGAGTGAAATACTTCATAGATAATTATCAAAAAGCTTTGTCTCAGATTATGTGATCTGTATTCACATTGAATAAAGCCTTATAATGTGGTACATAAAGTACAGGGAAAAATCTTGTAGTAAAGCTGTAAGAAGGAAACGTTAGAACTGGATCTAATCCTGACTTCACGATTTTGTACATTAAAATGGACAAGAACTTAAGAGGCATGGGGGATACTCAAATACAATAATTATTCCCTAGAACTGGCAAGTTCTCAACACACTCTAAAATATGGCCCATTACACATCTACTGACACTAAAAAAAAAGTGAATTTACAAAACCAAATAACTACTTCAATAACAAGGCTGAAAAATGTAAATATTATAATAAAAAGAAATTATGGTTTTATATCCCACTCACTGTAAAAGGCTGTTTATATACTAGAATATTTTCAAATTTTATTACCTCAGTAGGAACTCAGAAAAGGTTAGTCAAACAATTGAATAGGCAAATAGTATGGCCATTACGTTCTCAGCAATTGTCTACACACAATCTTGGCTTGAAATACCAAGCTGCAATCATTACCTACTTAACACAGCAATCCGTGGTATTTCTAAGTCACCAGCTACTGCAATATTCAGACATGAAAAAATGTTTTGTCATTACACAATGTCTTTCAATCAAAAGATCTCGTCTACATGACCTTAAACAAACTGATGTTATATAAAGCCACTTATTAAAATACTAGTTTGTTTAACCTTAAAATAACCATGATACTGAAGCAAATACTATTTAGTTCTTCATGAAATCAGGTCTTGATATCCCTAATTTCACTGGACTATTTTTTGTATAGCCAAAACAAAAACTGCAGTATTGCATTTCTGTAACGTTTGGCATTTAACTCATGTGAGTAAAGTCCTTTGAATTCTATCCCAGCTTTATTCCTGCTTAAATACTTAAGATTTTGGTAAAAAATAGGACACGGTGTTTTCAGTAGGGAATTTCTACAGGATATTCTATGAAATATTCCAATAGACAAATGAAACATCTACACTGTAAGTTTCATATGATAACTTCTGCATCATAATTTTCCAGCAATATCTCCATGTACCACATAACCAAAAATTTAGATGGAGCAGGTTCAGAAAATAACCAATCAAAATACAGAAGGAAGGTCAATGTTCTTCTCAGTAAAGAGGATCAGCAAATTTGGAGCAGGAGCAAATCAAGCTAGTGAGCTGGCAGATCAAGGTGCTTGTAACAGCTGCAAGAAAGTGATGTTTGTGGGGGTAAAGCAATTTAGGAGAGTGCCTAAGTGCAACTGGAGGCAACCTGCGCAGGCAAGACTATTCATTAACAGATGAGCAGGGAAATGAGAATGGTGATGATGAAGACAAAGGCCTGACCTACATGGGGAAGAGATGAAAGAATGAGCAAATCTACTAGACAAGGACAGTGAGGTTGTTGAAGCTAAGAAGGCCAGGGGGGCCAACAACAAGCACAGCATATGTATGAGTGAGGAGGAAATCAGAGGAGGAGGAAGGGGTGTTTGATGTAAAGGAAAGGGCATGGAGGCAAGAGCGGAGAATAAAGTTTCAGTTCTGACAGCAACAAAGTCTCAGTTCAGGGGATGCAATTTTTCAAGGATATGATTATCCTAGACTAAAGGTGAGGTACATAGTGGGTTCCAGGTTGGAGGGAAGAGAGTAGGAAAAGGAGAAAAGACTCCAGAAGGGTGAAAGCATTTAGAGTAGCACTGTACTGAGATCAGTTTTGTGATACTGCTCCATTTTCTCACCTCTAGACAGAAAACCAAATGCAGATACTTAGCATAATTACATAATTAAATTTGAATTTGAGAGTTACCATCAAAAAAGAACTCTGCATTTCTATTTCACATGCAGATTTTTTCAAAGGACTAGACTACCAACCTTGAATAAATATAATTCATATCGGCCTTTTAGGAGACTGGTAAAAGCAAAAGGATACATTATCTGAAACTATCTCTACCCATATGTTGGGGTTTGGGTGTTCCTCTTTTTTTTGTTTCTCTTCACCTGTGGAATTTTTTCCCCCATCAGTTGCTAAGGGACCATAATGGCCGGGTACTTAAGGGGAACAAAAGAAGTGATTAACTGAGGGAAACAGGTATTGTGAAGCTGGGAGAGGTTTTTTTCTCCCAGCAGGGTGGGGGTACCTTGGAGTTTGGGGCGGGCAAAAGGTTTGGCTGGAGGAGGGGACGGGACTCTTGCTCTGAGCCGCCGGGGAGAAAGGTTGGAGGGGCTGCTGCTGCTGCTGGACCTCGCCGGGAGAGCTGTTTTCTTCTGCTGTGGAAGGAGTCTCTGTCCGGAACCAGGACCTGTCACCATCTGTGTGGGTGCCCGGGATCCCTGAGCTTGCCTCTCCCTGCTCTGCTGGAGGCAGGGCTGCCGCTGCCCCGTCCCTGCCGCTGCTCCGGAGCTGCTCTGGGTTTCACG
>VZTR01011706.1:318922-386232 GCA_013400775.1 Chaetops frenatus
CTGTTGGTGACAATCTAATCATCTTCACAGTAACTAATTGTGATGTCACAAACAAATGGTTATGATTTCAGGTGGTGAACAAACAGCAGGAGCAGATGTACTCCAAGGAACAAAGACTGTAAAGTCATGCATTAATCCCTAGTAATAAAATGTTAGGCAAGAAAAACAAAGAGTCTGTCCTTTACAGAGAGGTAGGATTGCTCTGAATGAATTTTTTAAAAATTACCAGTTTTTCAGTACTTTGTGACTCCCAAAATTGTTAGAAATAGGTAAAGGAAAAGCATACAATAAAAAGCTGAAGTTGGGAAACATGTAAAAACAGTTATGGTCATTTTTTTTCCTTGTTAGAATTACAAAATATAAAAAAACTTTTACATTTTACTTTTATTTTATGTTGGTTTTTGTAGCTCATCTACAGCTTCTCCTAGATCACAACCTGTATAATGTTTGTGATTACCCCATCCAGAAATACAAAATGAAAATATGTTCCCATAAAAATGCACTTTGTAATAGGATTGTTTATTTGTTGCATGTTTCGTTTCTGTTGATAACTGCTTAAGTCAAATCAAGAGAGATAAATGAGATTCTGTTTACAGTAAACATCTTCTGTATGGGCTGCAAATGCTTCTGGTCTGTTCACAGTCTCTCAAAGTCTCTTCCAGAAGCAGAAGGAAAAAAACCTCAGCCAACGTTCTGGCCATTTCTCACATGAAGACTGTCAAAGATATCCCAAACCAAGAAACAAATAGCTTTGTGTTTCATCTTTCATTGAAATTGTGAAATGAAGAGGAAAGATAAAGAAGTAAACCTGTAGGAAGACACTTTGCCAGTGAGTAGGAGGAACAGAAGTGAGGTTTGTCACATGGATAATGCAAGAGTAACATGATAGAGGGCAGCAGGAGAAGTTAATTTTCACAAGTAGGGAATACTAAATATATTTTTATTTAATGATTAGGAAGATACAGACTGTAGGGTATTTCTCAGCAAAAACAAACAACATAGTAAGAGTACAATGAAATCTGTTCTGCAACTATTCTAAAATATGGAACTGTTACGATTTTTGTTTTCTGTTCTACTGAAGTATACAAATTCCCTTTACTATTCCAGTTTTATTTGACTCAGATGGAAACACAGGGCATTATGCACACAAAGAAAGACTATCTGTCTGCAAAAGGAAACTGATGCACAATACCCTGCCCTAGCAGGATACAATTATTTTCCTGGAATAAAATTACTGGAAATATGAATAAAAACTGCCAAGTGGTAGATGTAGCAATCTCAGAGTTTCAGATTTTCAAGACCACTGAAAGTTAGGTTTATGGTAACAAGAAATTCAAACATACATTTCTTTTCTAAGAAGGATACAAAAGGGAGGAAGCTGTCCCATTTGCTCTCTTTTAAAACTTCCTAACATAAAAACAAACAAAAAACCAACCAACCAAACAAAAAACTTAAAAAACTTCAAGAGTAAATTCACCTATCAACAAGTGTTGTTCTTAAAAATAAACTAGTATCTTCATACCTAGTTTTTGATTTCAAAGTGTGGACCTTGTTTGGAACTGCCTTTAAAAAGCCCTGCACTTCACAGGAGCATGTGAGATCATGTGCAAAAGTGATTTCTTTAATTCATAACACCCTGGCAATGTTCAAAGTCAGGCTGGATAAGGACTTGAACAATCTGGTCTTGTGGAAGGTGTCCCTGCACATGGCAGGGGTGGTTGGAACTAGATAATCTTTAAGAGTCATTCCAATCCTTTAACATTCTATGATACACTTTAATCACCTGCTTATTAATAATGCTTCCTGTAGTAACAGGGCACGAAAGAAGGACACGGTTTTACTATAATCGAGAGAACAGCAGAGGCCCCCCCAAAAGATTATGGATACTTATGGATATATATTATGGATATGGATATTTATTATGGATACACAATTTATAGGGTTTGCAAAGTGAGAGAGGATTGGAAGATGAAATCCCACCTCTCAACCAGACTGGTGAAGTTACCAGTCCATCAGTTTCTCTTCTCCAAGAAGGAATGTAAACAAAGCTAGTGTTTTTAGTACAATGTGTGAGAAAATCTGACTGGGGAATATAAACTTTTCAGAAGGCTTTCAAAAACAGGGTGACATTTCCTCTACATTGGAACCCTCAAAAAAGGGGGCTAAGAGGTTAAGAACAGCGGTCTCTGAACAAATGCTCTGTCTATTAGCATGCTAGTTCCACCTCCTTCGACTTCCGATTTACTTGTAGATCAGAGGAATGGAAAAGGAGACATCATGCGTTACAAAAGGGTCCCAGACTGAAAATCTGTTTCTGTACTGTAACTCTGGTGACTGCAAAAAGGTCTGTGAGCAGTTCAATCCGTAAAAAATAAGTTATTTGGTCAGCACAGGTTTAAAATATAATTTCTGTTGATCTTGTCTCCTGTTGAATGAGTTTGCCTTTGTGTTCTCCTTCTAGATTTGGATTTACAGGTATAACTGTTGAAGTTGTCTTGAGCAGCCTAAGAGATTGTTTTTTCTTGTTGGTTTAACAGAAGACTGTGGTTTCATCGACAAGTATCCTTACTACGAGACACTGCAAGGACAGGAGAAAATCTAGAGGTCTTATTCTGCTGTCTCAAACCCTGAGATGTTAAATTTGAAGATATTTCACAGGCCTTGTCCTTAGAGATTTTGACAATACAAACACAAATCATCTAAAAGTATTGACAGAGGTTGATGACAGGGCTGTAAGGAAGCAATTAATAGGAAGTCTTAGATCCCGTAGAATTCCTCCTTTCAGGGAAACACAATGGCATGTGCTGAATCCAAGATCACTTTAAACACTAGCAAACTTGTGTAAGTTGAAGTACAAATCATTCCTCAGGTCTCTGAGTCTACCTCTGGTGACTGGGAAGACCACATATATAACGAAACACTAATGAAACTAAAACCTGCTTTTAGGACCATGTCTTTCAGATGTATATAGGCAAAAATTAGAAGGTAGTTCATGTGTGTATTCATGTGTGGTACAATCCTTAGCTGAGGGAGATAGTGTTTGGGACTGTTAAGAAATTCAAGACTATGCATGGTTCTGGAGAAAAATCCAGGGCCCATGAAAAAGTGAGAAAGTACTATTTATATTATCTTTACCACTTTAAACAGCAAAAATCTAGCTATAAACTCACCAAGTTCTGTTCTATTCTTTACCTGTTGCAGTGAAACTGAATTCAGTCTTCACTAACAAGGTTTCTTGGGCTTTTGTGTCTTATAGACAAAGCTCAAGGAAGAGAGGAACTACCAGTAGCAGAACCTCATCAGAGTCAGGGATATCTTGAGAAAAGCTAGAAGTCAGCCCTTATAAATCACACAGTCTCAGACCTGCAGATTGGGTCAGGTTGGGAGGAACCACAGCGGGCCATCTGGCCCAACCCCTCTGCTCAAGCAGGGTCATCCCAAAGCACAGGATTGTGTCCAGATGGTTCTTGAATATCTCCAGTGAAGGAGACTCTACAACCTCTCTGGGCAGCCTATTCCAGTGCTCAGTCACCCAGACAGTAAAGTTTTTCCTCATATTCAGGTGCAACTTCCTGTGCATCCATTGGACCAAAAGGGACATATCTTAGCATGCTGAGTCAACCAGCTTGCATCATTGTGAGGCCACTCTCTGTTCTCTTCAAAAAGTCATGGAGATCAGAAGAAATGTCCAATGCCTGGAGAAATGCATTATAATTAAAACAGGCAGGCTAGTCAGCCTCACTCTGGTCCCTGGAAAAATCATGCAGTCCTCTGAAAGCCATTTGTGGGCACACAATGTGATTGTCTTTCATGATAAAATGACTGGTTTTATGAATGGAGAGCAGTGCATGTCATTAGCCTTGGCTTTAGCAAGGATTTTGAAATCATGTCTCTCACAGCATCCTTGTCTCTAAGCTGTGATTTTAGGGTCTAGGTAGATAAACTAGATAATGGAAATCTGTTGGGACCCAATAGCAGCCTTCCAATACCTAAGAAGAGGTTGTCAGAAAAGATGGAGCCAGGCACATTACTGAGGTATATAGCAGAAGAATAGGAAATGACAGTCATAAACAAACAGATGTTCTGACAAGGATAAAAGGAAAAAAACATCAGTGTGAAGACAGTTAAGCATTGGAACAAGCTGCCCAGAGAAGCTACAGAACCTGCATCCCCAGAGAACTGTTAAAAAGCCATAAGCAACCTTATCTCAACTCTGTACTGACTGTGCATTGAGCAAGTAGTTTAGGTGGCCTAAAATCCCTTACAAACTGAAGGATTCAATGATCCAATGAGTAAATAAAAATTTCCTTGTTCCTGTACTCATTCATACCTACACTCACACACAGGACACTCAGGGGTTAATTCATCTAACTGCAACAAAAACTAAAATATTTACAAAAAGCATTTCAATTGTCTTGGATAATTCAAATCATACAAAAAGAAATAAGTATCAATACAGATTTAGAAAGCAATACTTACTATTACTTGTTGGCTCAGGAAACCCAACATTTTGGCCATTCCAACTTTTGTTTTCTCCAAGCTGAAACAGGTAGAAAAAGACAAGTAAGTAAAGAGAAAACTGCTCCCTAAGCAGAACATTCCTGTTTATAAGTTTAGTTGAAAGATACTAAAAAGGATGAGTTGAGATTGCCACATCTGTTCACAAAATTTTGCTAACTCATCTTAATATTCGCCCAAGATGGGTTATTTGAGTAATGTACCCTTCATGTGTAAACATTAACAACTATTGCCTAACACTGAAATATAAATGTTTCCCCAAGGATTTGGTTCAACTCAATATGTAACCAAATCAGACTTAAATAAAATTAAATGTTTTAAGCAGCTCTCAACTGAAAACATAAACAGCCAAGAGAGAAATTACATTCTAAAACAAGAAGATCCTAATTACCGCCTATGAAGGAATGTGTAAACACTATAAAGTACTTTGGGTGTAATTTTAAAATATTTACTTGTTAGGAATCAATTTAGTCACTGAAGTGGATGCAAAAATAATTGTAATTTTCCATTATTTTAATATATTTTTGAGGAAGCTAATTGTCTTCAAATTAGTTTTACTATGTTTAATACTGAGTATTAAACAAATGGAAAAGGGGGACAATTAACACAGAGGTTCAAAATGAAGCCACTACTGAGGTTTACATAGTAAATAAGATGGCAGTGGTCTAGGTTTATGTATAAAATTGGATAAACAAGTCTGTGTTTCCTCATTACTTAGGAGCTATTGACAACAAGCTCTATGAATGCGAAATGAAAGATCCTTTTCAGATTTCACTGGGATTTTCTATGCGAACAGAAAACCTCACAGCAAAGCAGACTATATGCAGGCTATATATTACAAAGTTGTAATAATTTGCTCTGGAAGATGGGGTTGCAAAGTGAAAGAGATGAGAAGGAAAATCAAACAGCTGAAATCTGCCTCTGCATCTCAGAGGCTGCATTAAAGTTGTTTAGATTACTACCATGTCATAATACAGACTACTAGATGATACACTTCACTTGGAAATGAGGAGAGGAGAGCACACCATGAAAAGCAGGTATTTCAATGATTGCTTCCCTGCTTTTCATCATCATGTACATCCCAAAGAGCTTACAGCCTTGGCAGTGTGCAGTGAAAATGGGAGATATATGATGGAAAGGGAGGGCAGACATTACAGTCAGCTTTCCAACTGATCACCTACATCCGTGCACTTTAATTTCACACAACTTGTTTTATTCGTATTACGAAGCAGATAATACGTATATTGGAAAATATGGAAGACAACAGTTCTTCAAATGAACAAACAATACGAAATCTATAAATATGTAACAACAGCATGTTTTTGTCAGGAATCTGTGCCGACCATCTGTAACATGATGCCAGAACAAGCACATTGTTATAATGCAAGATTTCCAATTTTCCTCATTCTTCTCTTTTTTATTTTGTATTAACTTGATCATGACAGGGAATTTAACAAGAATTCCTGTATGAATAAGTGATCCTTAGTACTGCTGTCTCACATGAATGCAATCTACACTGGTTTTCTTCTCTCTAAGAGAATACAAATGGCAAGAAGAAACAAAAAGATGGAAACATGTAAAAATTATTACAACTCTCCATTCTTGTCCATAGAGGTAAAATTCTGACAACTGCAAAATGTCTCCCAGTGTACTTCCAGATTGCTCTCCTCAAGGCTCTGCACAACCACTACTGATTTCTTTGAGCAATCAGTTTAAGTCAGAAAAGAGCAGAGCCTTTACTTTTTTACATTACCTGGATTACTTGTGCTGCCATCAGCACTACACATTGCTCTTATAACACTCTCAGGTCTCCATTAAAACAATAAATACAGACACATCTTATGTACAAGGATTAAGGAAAAAAACCCACTGAATTTGGAGGAATGGAATGAAAGTACTTGAGGAAAGGGGGCATAGGGGAAAAAAGAATTTTCTTTTTTAACATCATCAAAAAACATACAAGTGAAAATTATCTATTTAGATGCCAACCTGCTACATCAGCTAATCTACACTGGGTTCCATTTTGGATTCAAACAGTGAAACAAGTATCTTCTAATGATGTATCTTTATTGTGCAATTTATATGCAAGGAGTTTTGCAATGCTCAAACTGATAGAGATAGAAGGGTTATTTCCCTCTTTTCCACTACAGTTTAGTTTGAGAGTTAAAATTCTTTCAGCTACACAAACTAACTTGTGCATCTCCAAATATGTCCAGTCTGCTATATACAGAAGATAAAACCAGATGCTCTAGATATTTCATGTCCTTAAACCCCAACAAAGCTTTAAAAATTTGTTATGATTTTGTTATGATACTGCCACTACATAAAAGTTGAGTAATTCACATTTTTTGGATACAGTAACATGCTTGTTCATGGTGTTCAGAATAATATTAGGCCATTGTACACTGGTATACCAATCCTAAAATGTCTACATCTGCAAGTATGCAATTAAGGCTGATCTTCTAAAGACAATGCACTTGTGAGCAATAGCTTAATAAATGTAGGGAAACAAAGCAGCAGCATCCCTTTTTAGCCACTAAATTTTTTGTAAGGATTTCAATGTAACCATAAGTTTCCACTATGTACAGCTCTCCAAAGCAACCACATTGAGGGCTGAATTTTTTCAGGCCTTATCTCTGAAAAATAATGAGTAAAATTAGTTCAGCCAATTTAAAATCCAAGAACGAAAACTTTTGTTTTCATATTAGAATTTAAAAAATTGATTTTTCTGTTTTGACTTGTTTTTTATTAAAGCCATCTGGCCAAAGTGGCTGTGAAAAAAAGTTGATAGTTTTATACCATACAGAGTATATTCTACAGCAGAAATGTCTCAGCCTTTTGGTGAAAATGAATTATCATTTGACTCAGTCAGAAGCTTTTTTTTTAAATGGCTGTGTCTGCACAGTGTGTTCTCACTAGGAACATCCTCCAGCTTCCAAGTACTCTGTTTAGAGTATTTCACACTTGTCTATGAGTAAGACATATAGTGAAGAACATAGTGAAGGCGACTGTGAACAGCACACATATTGCTGCTACTCTCAAAGGAGAGTGAAACAGAAGAAAGTGGGGCCAAGTAACCATTACAGTATTTAGTTTTTCCTCGTTAGGAATACAGAACATATAGAACAGCATATCTTCATATTTACATATATGCATAAATATATACTATATTCAGAAAAGTCCTAGAAAAGCCCAACAGAACATTCTGTTGGCTACCTAGTGCAGCCACAGTAAACATATAAGTAATTATCAAAATATATACATGGAGTGAGCCTGTATATGACAGAAGCTGTTTATGGTCCACAGCTTAGTCAAATACCTTACCAAATATCTTTTCAGAATACAAAAGGCAAAACTTTCACACCCAATTTTGGTTACAGAACCCTTCACCAACAAACTGAAGACAGGAGAGGAGTGCTAAGTTACAGTGGAAATACATACTTGCAACACATATGAATTTAAAATGCAATTCCTTTTTCATAAAAAAAAAAGTGACACACATCTTCTTTATCAGTCATCAAATCTGAAAAGGCCATTATTTTTCTGTAATGCTTTTAGTGCACATGCAATGGGAACATTGATTACTACTTCATATATGAAAGTTACTAACATTGTTCCTTTCTTTTCCTTTGGGCTCTCAGGGATGCCCAAAATGGAAAAAAAGTAAGCGGCATGTTCATCCTAATTTGTATGTAGAATTAGGTACATGGATCACATCTACACTTTTGCACACACACTGTTGTGTGGAACTGCATTTCTGTTCCTAATTACTCTTGCAGGAGCAGAGGCTGCAGTTACTACTAAGGGTAGCTGTAGAGCTGTAGCTAAACAAAGGCTAATTTGTGACAAGCAACTAAAACAGGGCATGCAATCCATTCTTACTAAGTGATTAGCTGATACAGTTTAAAAACCTAGACAAGGGTAAAGTGTTGGCACCATAACAGTTGGTTCTTACCTTTTCTGTCTGGTCTTGAAGAGGAGTAGAGGCTTTGTATCCCAGCTGTAGCAACATTGCTTCTGCTGCATTTCTTTTAGCTATTTTCTTGTTTGGGCCTGTTCCAGTAGTAATGTCATTGCCTACTTTTACCTTAAAAAGAAAACGTTGATCATAGTCATGATAAATGCAAGACTCCTTAATATCACCATATAATACTCTTGCTGATCTATCAACAGCTGTCAGCTCTTTTGATGAAGATGTGATCTTGGAAAAGCTAAGGTAGTGCAGAAGAGGACTACAGTATTCACTTGGAATGGCTTGTTTAGATTTTTCAAATCACCAAACTCATACCCAAGAGCTACATTTTTCTGTATCTCAGTGCACACCCAGTTGCCTTTCTCTTCCACCAGCCTCTGTATCAACCCTATTTTCCCTCATGAACCTTTCCTGTACTCTTTGTTAACACTGGCACTGCCCCAGGGTCTGTACCTCCTCTTTCTTGCAGGAAGGATTGTTGCCTGCAGCAGCTCCCCATCACCATCAGGACAGTATCCAGAACAATGGAGAGACAAACAGTGACCTGGAGATTTTAGAGTGGTTTCTAAAGAAGGATGAAAACCATATTTGCATTCCTTCCACTCTGTCACACTGCAAGGAACACAGGGGCTGGAACTGCTTATACCTGACAAGCTTTGATCCAAACAGTCCTTGGAGAGAAGGCTCCTCAGTGGACCTGTGGTCTGTACAGCACAAAGGGTTTCTGACAAACCTTTCATAACACTAGGTGAAATTAAAACCCCCAAAATAAGGGCAAAATGTAGGCAGTGGATACCTACAAAATGCATGGCTCCTTGGCTTTTGTACCATTCTTAAAACTTGGAGCTGTATGTGTCTGGTTTGTGACAGGAGCATTCTCATTGCTATTCATTTAGGCAACATTCATAGCTCTTTGATAGGTGTATTTTGCTTGGTCCATTAAGCCCTTCTATTTACCAAATTGTCTCTTAACATGGTGCACAGTTTCAGAACCATGTCAAAAAAGGAAATCAAAATCAAATAAAAATAATAAAATAGTCAAGGTGACCTGAATAAGAAAAAAAACCCCAAGGTCAAAGACTTGAAACAGTTTGGAAGGAGCTTTAAAAAAATAGTTAAAAAAGGCATACAAATGTTAAATAAAGAATAAATGACATTTAGTAGTTTATATAATTCAATAATTCTTCCCTTTCCTCAACTTATCATATATGTATTTTTCTAAAAGTTTAAATTCTTCTTACTCAAATACTTAATTCTAAATATTAAGAACAGGATGTAAATAAATAATAATTATTAATATCCCTCCAAAGTACACATATTTACATCATTAAGCAAAAAGATTTGTCTACCTAAGCCAAAAATATTAATAAGTTTGAAATATAAACCTTATCTTCTATGCAGTTCACAATAACCATTAGAAAATAGCCAATCTGCTACAGGTTTATATGCAATAAAATTGAGGGACTTTAATGGGACAAGACAAAAAGATAATTTATAATACAGCTCACAATAAATCAATGTGTTGCTATTTCTCAGACCTGTAAAACTGGTTCAGCTATTATTATAACCTCTATCAAGGATTAAAGGCCTGACTACAAAGAGAAAGAGCTTTCTGAAATTAACTTTGGGAACAGAACACCAACTTATGTCATCAGAGGTTTTCTTCTGTTTATCTAGTAGCCAGGACAAGTAATTGGATCCATTTCATCACATCTAAACTTGCTCTTTGTGTGACAGATAAAAATGAACATATTATCTCTGGATATTTTACTTCCACATTCAATTAAATTAAATGAAAACATGGGTTAAGTAGTTTATACAAAGGTTTTTTATTCTGATAAGGATTTTTGTATGTCATAATGAATCCACTGAGACTTCCTGAAGATGGGATAAATAGAATAATTTTAGTGTGAAAATATTACAAAAGGCTGAAAATGGAGTTTTAAAGTATTTGTAACAAAGCAACTGCTCTATGGAGTTTCTTTAACTCTTTCTCTCATAAACCTTCTTAGACACAGGAACCTTCTACATATTCACTGCTTTTAAGATTTCTTTTTTATTCAAACCAATGACTTTGCCATTATCGACTCCTCCAACAGAAAACTAAATTTCCAGCCCATCTCCCTAATACTAGGCTGTGTTACAGTGTTCTTCTTCTGAGGCCTCACACAACAACTACCAGCTCTGGACAGTCCCATGGGGGTCTAAGCATAGGAAATGAGATTTTCTGTGATAGGACCATTCTTTTTCAAATACTTTCAGGTCTCACAAAATGTTGGAAATCCAAGTTTATATTCAAAGAAATATTCTGCACCAAAAGGAACCCAATATTTTCTTTTCCTTCGGTGAGAAAAATAATAAATCATGAAGAAAGACCACTGAGATCCAAGAAAATTAAGATTACTATCTTATCTTCATAGACATGAAGGAGGAACTTAGAGATTTAAGTGAAAATATAACTAATTTTCTGGAGAAAGAGGTGCTGGAACATCATAAATTTTGCTTGTGATCAGAAGTGACATTTTGGTGTGGTTTGTAGACAACAAGTCAAAACATGCTGAGGTATGCTGTTCTGAGTTGTTCCGGCAATTACCCTTGAGTGAAAACACAAGAATACAGAATGCTTTCCTGTTCCTAATATTTCTCAACCTGCTATTGTGCTGTCTAACAAAATACCACAGTTATACCAAATCTTTGTGCATGTTCTTGATTTAAATATGAAAGGAATATTAATTATCTACTTTTTTCAGTTTCAGTATTAGGTCCAGTCAGAGGACAGTCTAAAACATGTGGACGGCTTTTTTGCTGTATTGTAGAGATAAACAAAGTCACAAAGAAACCGGAAATCTGAAAAAATTTACAACACTATTTTTCAAAGCCAAAATCCCTGCTAATATGGAGGTATTAATATCCATATTTCAGAATACTAGGTATTACTGCAATCCTCAGATCAAAGCCAACCCAATTTTTTTTTTTTTCAAAAAGACAAACAAAAATAAATAAAGGATAAAGACAATAACGATCAGGTGAAATAAAAATAAGAGTATAAAAAAATGTAAAACCACTACATGAAAAGCATCTAGAGGGCACATAACTAAATTGCCATTTGTTTCACCAAGATAAAGAAGAACGTTTAGACAGGCTTTCTGATACTGTACTTCACACTATTCCTGACAGCAAGGCAAAAAGTGTACCTGACAGCAAGGCAAAAAGCTAAACAGAGATCCACTTCATATTATGCCACCATTTTGCTGAGTTTGAACAAAACAGAGCAAGGCCATTATCTCTAATGTGACAGCAAATACCTGCATAACAAATTCTCGACGGCGAGGCATTCCTCTCTCTGAAAGAAGAACATACTCTGGCTCCTTCTCCTTTTTGGCCTGTTGGATCTGAGCCAAACGACTGATGGGATTCATTCCTTGACCGTATTCTGGTCCAGTCTAAATCAGGTTTAAAGGAAAGAACCATTATTTCGGTATATATCCCTATAACTACTACACTGTTTCAATAAAACATTTACTAGGATTCTCTCTTTTGTAATACTTCCTTTGAGAGAATAAGAAGTAACTTACTTTCCATTTTCTGATCATGAGACAAAGATAAGAATCCTCAGGCTCAAAGCTATGGAAGGAAATTGTCTGCCATTGTTGCAGGTAGCGTGCATATCTTACATCTGCATGCTACGAAAACTCTCTCCTATCTATGGAGGTGCTCGTAAGGATGGATGAAAATTAGCAGATTCATCAGTCAATTATATCTTATTGCGCTGCTTCTAGGACCCCTCCCCCTAGCCCTTTAAAATAGGTTGGTACAATGCTGGAACATGTAATACACTAAGAAGAGGTGGGGCTTACACAGGGACAAAAACCATTTCCCACACATAAGGAAGCTTCCTCTTTCAGGCTTCCTGGTCTCCTTCTTGGCACTTCAGGCCTTCCATCCTACCAAGCAACTTGCAACTAAAGGTGCAGAGTGTGTTGCATGAATTTACTCTCAAAATATTTCTGCGAAGTGAATGGCTGGAATTGCTGCTTATTGCTAGAATTGTTGCTTATTGTGAACCACACATAAAGCATTTCAAATGCTTAACAGTCAATAATCCTCACAATAACATGTCAAAAAGTATGGTTGGTGGGGGAATTGATCGCATGCTGGGGAAACAAAAGGACTGACATCATGGTCTGTTCAAGATTACACAGACAAGGGAAAAACTACAGTCCTTGAAAACTCTCTAGCTCTGAAATTCTTTTAATGAATTATTGCTCACATGGTAAATGCTCTTTCAAAGCACAGAGCTATGAAAATACTTGTTTGTAGATTTTAAGAATAAATTAAGACCCACAAAGGTTTATGTGAAGTCATCCTTAACTGATTTATATAGCATAACACAAAGAATGCAAATATAAATGGCATTTGAATGAAAAATTGTTTTTATGTTATGAAGTTATTTCCCTTTTATGAAACCAGTTGCAGGCTAACAGAAGATGAGCACTCATGCTTGTCTGAGCTTCTCAAATAACAAACAAGTGTTCAGGAACCTGAAGAAATGATCAGCAACTGAAGGCAAAGACCAGAGAGGGATATTATGTTTAGAAAGCTGTGCAGAAAATCCTACATTGTGTAACTGCTGAAGTAGTCAGGGAAGATGTAGGTGAAAGAGCTAAGACAATGTCATACACAAGGGCAGCTGTGTGGGCAAGAAGCCAGGCAGAGACAAAATGCAGAGCAGGCTAAATAAAGAGCAGGCCATAAGATACAGCCTCATAAATATATATACAAATAAAAAATACGTTATTGTTGCCACTTTTTTTGATGCTCAAAACACATGCAAGTTAAATTGAAGGAAATGGGCACATTGAAAGCATTTCAGAAGTTTGGATATTCAAAAAATAAAAACCATGTACATATCCAGCTTATTTTGACAATTAATGTCTCTTTCTAACAAGGCCAACTGTGTATAATTAAATTTAAGTTCGTAATGGCAAATGGTATATGGTAATATAAGAGATTTTTTCATTATTATACCCTTAGAGTTTCTTGAGAAAAACTTTCCAAGATGTGAAAGCCAAAGCCAAAAGCCTTTTCCAATCTTCCAGTTTTAAAGCTGCATTAATGCTGATGGTTTTCCATTAAATAATTTTCCTGTCCATTTTTTCCTAGAAGTTTCTGAGAATTAGATCCCCAGAATTTTAGTAGGAGACAGGTATCTAATTAATCTAGGTTTTCCTGAAAAATGACTTATTCTGTATTGAAGACAAATGAAAAGAGGATAGTGATAAATAAGCTCTTTGTACGTTTCCAAATCTAGTTTTGCACTCTCCAAAGCATTTCCTTATTTTAAAGAGCTTTTCTGGTGGCTGCTTTTTCAGAACTCTGCACTTTGCATCCTGAGTATACAGATTTCTAATGGCAATACTTTCAGCAAAGTACTGAAGCACTAAAGTAGCACCCCATTAATTTACTATTTCATGTATCTCTCTTCCTCCTCAAACTGGGGAGGGGAAAGAGCCCAGGGAGAGAACCAGCAGATCTGCTAAAAGGGCCTCTGAGGAGATGATGCTAAAACTTCCCATGGCTGTACAGAGCTGCTGGGAGGGCTTGATCCTCCACTAGACCTGAACCAAACCCTTGAAGACTTCAGTGATGTGAGCCATTTACAAGCTATTCTGTTTGAGAATCCCACAGCATTCTCAGGATTTTAAAAAAGCCCAGGCATATTAGCACAGGCAAACAAGTAACAATCTTGACAGTAACAAGCAACTGTAACAATATTGACAGAAAATGACAAATAAGCCTTTATTGATTTTAAATCTGACTGTTACTTTCTGAGGAAACATTCTTAATTGTGTTAAAGGTGGACACATACCTTCAATATTGTTTTGGGACGCTTCTTAAAGTAAAGTTTTGGCTTTTCAATCACAGGAAGAGGAGGAAGTTTCTTAAGTTCTTGTAGGACAGCCATTGCAGCACGTTTCTTTGAGAGTTTCTTACTATTGCCTTCTCCTTCTGCAGTGAATTCTCCTACTGTAACTCGTGTAACAAAGCTTTTCATGTGAGGAGGTCCACTTTCTTTAATCACCTTTTAAAAGAAAGTAACATTGAGTCAAGGCACCCTACAAGAAGATAACTTAATGTTTGTTATCTGCAATGAACTTATTACTAGTACAGTTTTCCTGCTAACTGAAGGTATTGTGGGTTTTCATAGAACTTGGACAAGTATTAATGACAGTATGAGCTTTGAGGACAGAAAACTAAGACTAGATAGATAAAGCAAATCTAACCACTGTATTCAGTGTTTCACAGAAAATAAGAGTAGACCTACATTTTTAAAGATTTATAGTATAACACAATATACAACAGTTATGCACATTTAAACTAAGACTGATAGGTTTTTTCTTTGCAAGGTGCTTCACATACTAAAGAAATTAAATCCATTAAGATCTACCAGGCTTTGCCTATTTCTTTATACAAAACATATTCAAAACTGTATTTATTTGGCCTTACCTCAACCTGTTAGTAATATTTTTTCCATTATCATTAAACCATTGAATGATCATAGTCCCAAACTTCAGTCTCAATAGGTGCAGGCAGGATGCCTGCTCTCAACTCTTGCCTTGCCAGAGTACACAGCTCAGAGCAATATCCCATACATTAGAAAAGCTGACACATTCTTGCCTCCATGTCTCTCAGCTGTCCTTCCCAACAGTACTATAAAGAATCATCAGAAGAGCCACCCTAACTCACACAAAAGCCAATCATTTCTGACACAAATTCATTTATCCATTCCCTTCCAAACACATTTAGCACGATAATAAAAAAATCCATTTGAAGTACTTCACTTCAGCAAGTTATAATAATATGGAAAGAAATTAATTTCTGAATGCTGTACCTTTCTTAGTTCTTTTTCTGTCTTCATTTTTACACACACACACACATCTCCTTTTGGAAGGCTGATGCTAGGATGCATTAATCCACAAATAACAGCACTGCAAGTGCTAAGATAGCCATCTCCTCATGTATGCACACACCATATACTGGTCTGGACAATGTCTATCAGGAATTAAGAGACCTCATTTGGGAAAAGGTTCAGTTATTTTGTTTGATGGGCGGAAGCAGCTACCTAATTTAATCTTTGTTATATGTAATATGTATAAGGAGATAGAGTATCTGACAGGTATCTCTTTGTAATATGTTCAAAATCAGTATAAATACCAATTTCTTTTTCACTTGATGGAATTATATCAAACCATTTGTTGAAGAAGAGTTATGTCTTTTTAGGTTGAGGAGGAAGGGGAAAGGAAACTGAGGTAAAGGTGCAATGGCCTTCTTGGTGTAATAACTATAGTTTTAATTTGCTCAAACCTTCAATCCTAACATTATTACAACATGTTTTGTATTAAAGTTCTTTTTATCAAGGTCATGTCCCTTGCATTATTTAGTTTTGCAGTTGCACTGTAATGAGGTCTCCTTAGGCTTGTATTTCTTTTTTAAGTTCTCTTTTGTGGCAACTCACCCAGCAAATACAATTACCACAGCATATATCAATAAAAAGACACAAAATTAAAATTAACAGACAACTTTGTCCCATTTTCCCAGAATAAGATGACATCTATGCCAGCGTGGAATTTTTCTGTAGTAGTCCAGGAGTGTTCCCACTTTAAGATACCAGGTATTAATTTCAGAAGTGTTTTCAACATTGCCTCACTTGAGAGTTGCCCACTAATGCTTGACCCCATGAGAAGGCAGCAGTGCTTTCAATGCACTGACCCACACAGAGCCCCAGGATGCTGCACAGCCTGCACCAGAGCTGGGATGAGCCCAGTGCCAGGATCTCCTCCTCAGACACAGACGGGCTTTGTGTCCGTGCTCAACACTTTCATGATACTGCAGCATTTCCCACTCTATTTTACAGCATCCCAAACCATCCCTGCACTTTGCTATCCAAGTATTGCAACATGACTGCTGTAAAACATAGCTAAATTAACCTTACTAAGGTCCTTAATCCTTCTGTGGTTCTGCTAATACTGCTATAGAGGTGTTTGTCTTTACATGCAATATAACGTATTAATAAAATATACAAGAATGTCTACACTGACCAGATGAAAAATAACTTGGTTAAGAAATATAATTTTTGAGTTCCTAAAATATTAGTTTATATAAGTTTTCTCATATTTATATAAATGCACACAAATATATATATATATGAGAGAAAGAATGTTAATACCAAATACACAAAAACGTATTTCTTACTATAAAACTAACACATTCTGGTGTGTTTTTCATCTTTTAAATTTTAAGTATGTGACACAAGGTAAATAATTGACTTGAAAATATTTTTAAAAGTATCTTTGTTAGTGTGTAAATGGAAAAAAGTCTGTGTTGTCAATGGAATGAACCCCATAGGATTCAGATGGGATCTGGATCAAGCTAAACATCCAAACTTGGTAATTAAGCAAAAAAAATATTTACCTAACAACATTTTTGGTTAACCCCAGATTTTAGATCTTTTTACTCCATATGATTTCAAACAGTTGTGCTACGAGCCTTGGGACAGAAAGCACTAAAAAGAAATTCAACCTTTGCTATCTAAGAACACTGTACACTTTAGGACATTAAACTATTTCCTCAGTTGAAAGATACGACCTGTGGACCTAATCATGGCTAATTTAAAGCTGAGAATTTGATTAAGGGTGACAGTTCAATACACTTTTCTTTTTCTGTTCCATGGATTTAAAGAGTAATTACAGCAAGAGAAAACACATGGGGCCAAAACACATCTAAGGTCAAGTTACATCAAGAATGAATTTGGCTCAACTTAATGAATCATGCTGACAAATGAAAAACAGGAGTATGATTACAGTGAAAGAGTAACACTGCTTTAATTACTAATGAGATGCCAGGTAGAAAATTCAAAAGATTATGAAAAGATTAAATGGACATTAAAAATCACCCCAAAACTGGAGGAGACAAAAATCAGATCAAAAAATCCATGTCACCTACATCTATGAATACACGCTTATTTATAAGATTTTAAAATACCAATAAATTTCCAGAAGCTAGTGCAGGCAGATTTCCCCAGTTACAAAAAAACCCCAAAAACCAAAACCAAAGAAAAACCTAAACAAAACAAAAACGAACAAAGAAACAAACAAAAAAGTAAAGGTCTGAATGTTGAAGTGTAAAACTATAGTGAGAAGGGTGACCATTCTACAAAACCCAACTGAGAGTTACTCAGTAGTCAATCATCCAAAGCCTTAATTTCCCAAGACAGCAGAAACCAGATAGGTGTGAAACTTCCTGCTTAAAACTACTCTCCCAGAGTCTGCAATTTGGCCTGTCCCTGGTTCAAAATGCAGAATCTCTGTCCTACTGTGATAAGACTGGGACATAAGAACACTTTCTACCAGAATACTGGACAGGGAGGGAGAGGCAGAAAATTTGCCTGTTAAGGCAGTCTATGCCTTCACTCCTGATACTGAGAATGAAAAAAACATGTTATTGTATTTGCTATTCTAAAGAAATAATACTGCAATCCAAAGAAATATACTGAAAATATAAAATCACAATCTGAAACAACCCAACGTGTACTAATATCTGAAGCTGTTGACCTCAGTTATAGCTTCTAGGCTCATCTACTACTTACTGATGAATAAGGAATAAAAAACTTATATATTAAAAAAAAAGTAAGATTTTAGCCTACTGTCAAGGCAGGAATAAGAAGTGAAATGACCATTCTACAGCTACTCTAACAATTGCTACAGCAATCACTTTTGTATTCCTCCTTAAAAACTGTTCACTGGGAACCTCATAAATGCCTTAGAGCAGTTGCATCTTGACTTAAAAGTTGATGAATCAAGGTTAGCTAAGAATGCACCAGCAACAAGTACAGAGTAAAACTTGTTCTTTGTTACAGCTGAATGTTGTTATTTACCAACTTAAAAAATAAAAAGTTTTTAAAACTCATCCTAGAGTTCCCAGACAATTAAAACCAGCCACATTACATGAAACAGGACTGTTACTGCTCATGCAATTCTGAGGACATGTTTACATAGAACTTTACATATATTTATGATTTTGTTGCATAACCAAGCACTGCTGGAACACTGGCTAAAGCTTTGTCAGATGAAGAAAAGGCAGATCATTTCATAGTTACCACACACAAAATAAAAGCTGGAAAAAGCTTTGATGCCTGCCTGGAATAACACAAGACCATTAGTAAATAAAATCCTATTAGAAACATCAGATCCTGGGGATTATCCATAATTGCTTAGCAGTTTTATTGAAAAGTAAGCCAGAACCAAGTTCAATCAAAACTCTATTTGAGAAGGTCACCTATACTTAGATTTAAGGGCAGGAAATAACACAAAACCTGTCAGGAGTGTAAGAAACTGTCTTTTTTCAATGTTGCCAACATTCTTTGGCAAGTGACACATTGGATTTTTCCTGTAAAAAGCATCTCTGCATTCACTCCTTACCAAAGGCTCTCCCTTAAATAAGCTCAAACAGGAGTGAAGAAGACATTCAAAGCACTACCCCTCTCTTCTTTACAAGTTCCAAGCTCCTCTGTGACCAGTGACCATATATCACCTTAGATTTTAGTGCATAGATTTGCATGGAACTATTCCAAATATTTTTAAATGTTTAGGGTAGAAAACGATGTTTGAAAACTGAAATATTAATTATGAGCTTCATTTTTTGAAACACAAATATGTGTTTCCATTATGTCTGATCTTAGCTAAGAGTTGGGTGATTGGCATGTAGTGGCAAAATGATACACCAACACCCCCAGATGCCCAAGATTTATCCTCTAGATTTTACATTCTCTTAATATTTTATTTAGTCCGTACCACACAGACCACATATATGAAGCTTATATGTCTTTGTTATTCTGAGGAATTCCTTAGTCATGAACAATATTCTTTGTCCTTCTCACCTACCTTCTGAGAGATTTCTCAGATTTCTAAGAAGGTCCAAATAGCTTATTTGATGTTGGCCAATTCAGGGACATGTGCCAAACACATCAGTAAACTGCATACAGCACACTGTAAGGCATGCCACACTTTAGGGGGTTTGAGTCTTTTCACATGCAAATACATGCCTATACTTTAAAAGGAAAAAGCACTGGAGAAAATAACTATCACCAGTATAAGCACGTCTTTCATGCAGACTCAGTTTAAATGTGAAATAAAATGCAGAAAAATAAAAGAATAAAAGGCCATTTACATTAGCATTTTCTGGATTAAAACAACAACAACAACAACAACAACAAAACAAACAAAAACAAAAACAAACAAACAAAAAAACTAGCTTGAAAATCTGGTGCTTCCTACCACAACAATGTTAGATTCTTACAACAAGGTTTTGTAAGAACTTTCCCATCGGAAAAAAATTCCTGTTAGTATCACACATTCTCCCATAGTTACTTCTCTGATAGCATTGGAGCTATTCCAAATGCTCTTTATTACTTCAGGTAAACAAAGGTGTCAGAAGTGGGTTCATAGATAAAATCATATGAAACAAACAAAAAAACCTCGTGAAAGCTTAAGTAGAAATAGATAAGTGAAACTGAATCAGTGAAAGATACTCATGACTTTCTGAAAACAGCACACTGAAGGTGAAATGTTTCAATTGGACCTTTTCTAGTGTATGAATGCCTAGTTAAAACAAAGACTTTGGCTAACTCTTTTGAAGATTTTTTCAAATCAGATTGAGTGTATCTACAGATTCTAATACCACAGCCTATACAGAAGATGGTTTAACTGTCTTTCTGCCATCCAAGTGTTTGCAGCCAAATATTAGATCTCTAAAAGCCTGAAAGAGCATCTCTTTTACCAGTAAAAAGTCGTTGTCTTAGACTCTGGTACACTGACATTTATTTTTATAATTTCCATAAATATGAAAGTCATATTTATCATATATGAATATTACCTGTGTTGAGTTTTAGTGGTACCTTTTTTTAATACTTTCTTAGCAAGATAAATATGTAACACAGACAAAAATGTAACACATACCTCAAAACTGACAGGTATATTGCGCTTCAAAGCAATTTCAAACACTACGCTGATCTCAGATTTGTTTGCATCTTTATCTTCTTCTGATTCTTTTCCTGTTTCTCCATTCTGAAAAAGATGCATACGTAATCATACTACAATTCTTAGAAGACCAACAAAATATAATATCCTTTTCCCCCCCAGTTTCTCAAAGACTTTTGAAGTCTTTTGTCAGGCTGTAAATCAGCACTTCTACATCCATCTCAGAATCCCATTATCAGACATCTGATGACTGAAGCCATATATATTGTGCTTATGCTTCATAACACAGGAATACATACACATTAATTTATACATGAATTATAAACAGCAAAATAATGTCTCTGGATGTTAGTCTTATTAATGGCATGGATAACAACTGTCTCAGTACACACTTGTGTCAAACATGAGGATCAAACAGATCCTTTGACCTGTTTCTCAGGCTCTCTGTGAGTACCCCTCCTAAGCAAGGAAGAAATCTGTACTTCTTGGAAAGTACAGAAGACTGTATGTACTTCTCCCAGAAGAAATTCAGTCAATCAGCCCCACACTCTGACTGGGTCACCAGGTTACAGGTGTCCTCAGCAGGTCCAGCTGGTTAATGGCCCCTCCATCAACTTCTCTCTGGGAGTTACGACCAGTGTGAAAAGGTAGTGACAGAGAACAGCTTGCTCAACACGGAACATTATTTATTTATCCATAGGAACATAACAAACAGAGAGGCAAAGAGATAAAAAACCAAAAGGGACATGAAACATTATTCTGCCTAAAATCCAGCTTTGTTATACTCTTCTGGTAAATGTAAAATTTTTTGAAACAACCATCAGTGCAGGGATCAGTCGGAGTTATTGCCTTTTGCAACTACTGCCTTTGGTGTTTGTCCCCCAGGCCACATTTCCTTAGTTCTCAGAGGCTTCACTTCCAGCTACTTTCAAACTGCAAAGCTCTGAAATACTTCAAACTGGGATCTCTCAACAACCATGTAACCTTGGCCAGGGTCCTAATTTTTTATTAGTGGAGGTAAACATCAAAGACACTTGGGTTGAATTAGGTGGATTCCTGCAGAGCTCCCATCTTACATAACAAAGTCTGATCTAAATCTTCAGCCACCAGCATAGCTACAAAATCCAGATACCACAGTTCTAAAACAACATTAAAAAAGCATTAGGTTCTTCACATTAAAATATAATTGATCAATCTTTTATCTATGATTTTTAACTCTTAATATATTAATCTTTGAGGCAACACAGGGCCAGAAATCCAGCACCCAGCTACCGCATGCAGACATGGAACACTTTTTGCCACATAGAATTGTTGTAAAATTTTGAGTCTGAAAAAAGCCATTTATATGCCTAATATTAATCTGGAGCTAAATACAAAACAAAAATATTATAACATTTCTAAAATCTCCAGAAAAAAAAAAAAGGGGCTGTGCAAAATAATAACAATAATAACAAGGGTAATTACATTGAAATAATGTAGGACCTCTAGCTCATTTCATATAATGAAATGTAAAGTACCACTGAAATCAAGAATGAAGATCATTACTTACAGGACAGGCAAAGCATTGATTAGGTTTTCTGAGAAAGATCAGCAGAGTTAAAAGTAAAACATTTAAAAGTAAAAAAATATTTGGGGATATAAAGAATGGGGTACTACTATTCTGTAAAAAAACCTTAGTGAGAATATTACTTGATATTGTATTCAATTAACTTTGTGCTCTATAAAGGACACAGATAATCTAAAAAGCTGGCAAAAAAAAAAAAGCTTAAAGAATGAACTATTGATTACGAAAAAGAATTTTGCACTGATACACTATGAAAACAATCAGTTCTATAAAAAGATTCAAAAATACTTAAGAATAATCTGTAAATGTATAAGTGGGAGAGATTTTTGATATCGGCTGGTTACATTTTGCAAAGATAAAAAAAAATCAATTAAACAGAAAATGAAGCTAAGTGAATTCTAAAAGAAGTACCTTGCAAATTATCTTTGAAATAGAGAATAATGAAACACTGGCATAATTTACATAAAATAATATAATGCCCACTGGACTATCAGTAAGCTTTCAAGTCAAGAATGTTTAGGTTTTCTAGCTGTACTCTCATTTAACCAGATATGTATAGTCTAAACTAGAAATTACAGTTTAAAATTTCATAATTAATACAAATACATCTGTCCTGAAAATCTTTCATTGTCCCTTCTGCCCTTACAATTTAACTCTCTGAGTATTTTTTCATGAAACATAGTAGAGAACCTAACTGTGAGTGGAGAAAAGGGAGGATCAAGGCTTAGACCTTAGTACTGAGCAATAAGGTTTCAAGCCTTAGTCATATGACTTCCCTAAGGAAGATAAAATATGTTCAGGAGTGTCTCAGATGCTTTGGATTTAAATTTGATCCTCATTCCCACAACTGACACTTTAATTGTAAGGAATTTCTTAGCCTCACACCTATGAGACAGCAGAGGTGCTTTGGCAGCCACACAATAGCTCTTTTGTGAAAGCACATTCACCAGCAGCCCTGCCCTGTTGGCTGATTGCTTCTTGCTTCTGCTCACCTTATGCTCTTCTACACATTTGTGCAGTAAAGTATTAAGATGGCAATACTCTTTTTCAGTGGTTTAATATGGATAAAAGATTTTATCCTTAACTAAGTTTTTTCTAATAAAAGGAGAAAATTATAGCTTGAAATAGAAGAAGAATATATAGAAGGCTGCACTAAGGATGGCCATGAAGGTCAAAAGATAGATCTATGTAAGTAACTACTGTGCTATATTCCATGGATCCCATTCCAGTCAAGTTCCCTGAGTTACTAACGGGATTACTAGATGGGTACCAGCAGGTCTGTCCTTGTTCCCTCAGGAGCACACTGTCAGTGACTGGGGAAGAAAGAAGCTCAACCTCATAATGTAACTGAGGCCCGCCAGGGTATGATGTGTACTGGCTCTGATCCATGCCAAATATTTGAGGAGCAATGAATTAATCATCTTCCATAGATAATCAAGCTGGTCAGTTTTGCTGAAGAAAATTCAGTTTTACTAAGATGGACCATGTCCCATGGTGAGAGCACACCCTACCACTGCATGCTGCCCTGTGTGCACTTCCCATGGCCAGCAGCAAGGAGGAACCGGAACCTTGTCACCAAGAAGCCTTTAAACTCTATTTCAGTCTCCAGTTCTCTGGAGAGCTAAGCTCAGCTCTACAGAGCACAACACTCTGTACTCCCTCCATCATGATCTTGGCAAAGTGTTACCTCTAGCCTTCTCCAGTCATCTACAGCTCTAAGCCATGAAGTGACAGAGGTGTTTTCCATGACTAACCTGCAACCAGTGCCCCTTAACTTCGGCATAACCAAGCCACAGAGATTTACTTGACTGAGGATTGAATTTAGTCTCCTACCAACACACGCCTGCTATTGAGAACCTACAGTACTCCAAGTGGTCTTCAGCTGCTCCCAGAGGTCTTGCAATTATTTGGCTTCTTTGACTGGGAAACGTTATTATATTTTTCCTTTCAATTTAGAAAGATTCTTCTGAAAACAATTTTTCTGTTCAATATTTTTTAAAATATGACACAACATTTTCATTCTTAAGCAGCAATATATGCCACTTAAAGACATAGCAGTGAAAAAGCAAGCTATTTAAAAAAAAAAAAGTTTCCTGAAGCACAGACCTGAGGTAATTTTTCTGGAATAGGCTCATTCTGAAGAGCTTGAAGGGCCTTCATTGCAGCATTATGTCTAGCAGCTTGACGAGTCTTTCCTTCACCAAAAAACTCACTGTTGCCAACAGTTAACTGGACATAGAAAATTTTAGGCACTGGGCAGTGATACCTGGAAGGAAGTAATGAAAAGAAAACAACAATACAAGTTAGGAATTTTACCCATCCATTTTATGTAAAATAGAATGGTATTTGGGGATAAAACATTATCTTTTCTCCCAGAATAAGACCCAGTACTCAAATACATGGACTGTTCCTCAGCAAGGCAGTTGGTAACTCTGACAGCAGCTCCTATGTGCAAACCAGCTCCTCACCTACATTTGTGGAGCTCTGCAATGAGCTCTGTTTATCAGCCCAATAGCCTAGCTCTGTTCTTTTCTTTGTTTGAGCCTTGAGAAGATGAAACCTAAGGAGGATGACAAACTCCAGTGGAAGCCCTGCCTGGGAGGCAACTCCTGTCCCACAGACAAGTGGCATGGGAGAAGGATTGTGAGGTTATTCATATGAAACCTGTCATCATAGCTCAGCTCCAAGGGACAGCAAAGTCAGATGACAGAGAATGTACTTAGCAGAAATGAATCCTCACTTGACAAATAACTTGTTCATATTTTACAGCAATGTAAAAAAGGCCAGGATTCCAGGATTCCAAATGCATGGGCAAAAGCAAGGTCCATCACAAGAAAACCAGATTGACTCAAGTTACTAGATTCAATCAAACACAGTACTATATTTTCCTTATTCCTCTTCAAGGTTCCTTTTCAAAGTGTGCTCTCTCCACTTTCATCCAAAGACACAGATGGCTACTTTTTTGTATTAAGACTTTCTGAATTTTCATTAGTAATTGTAGTCGAGTTGTTTCAACTGTAAAACAAAATACAAAGTTTACCAGAGAGGAGCACACTTCATACCCAAAGAAGTGTGAATAAGTACTCTGGCCTCAATATCCCTTAACTTTGTGCCTAATTCTAAAAATACATTTATATGGAAAGCACCAAGCATAAGACTGGCTCCAACATGCCTCTGGCTATTGGGCCTTGGAGGAGTGAGCTAAGTTGCCTTTATGACATGCAAAAAGTGGCTATTTACGTTCCTTTCTTTTTTACAGCTTAACACACTTATCAAGAATTATTAAGGCCTGGAAATGCTTTTGCTTATGCAACATTTTCATAAAATTATATAATAACTGCTGCTGGAAAGGCTTCTGGAGGTTATCTGATCCAAAGCAGCATCCAGAACATGGTTAAGACCTGAAGTCACACTGTCTTGTTCAGGCATTGTCCAAGGTACTGTGGAGGTCTCCAGGGATGAAGATTCCATGACATCTCTGGATGACCCATTCTAGTGTTGGACCACACTTTCTAGAAAACTATTACAAAGTTGCTACATGCCTAATGGAATTCAAACACTTGACACTGAAATTGTGGCAGATTTGCAGATGGAGAGGAAATCTTCCTCCCTATGCCAAAAAATTACCAGCTTCCAGTCTTTGCCATCACAGGACTCCCTCCCAGTTTCCCAGCCCAATAAGCACTGACTCTCCCTGCTCCCACTTTGGTACGGCTGGGAATTCATTCTCTTGTACTTGCAGGGTCTTAAAGAAGATCCAAGTGATCTCTTGCTCATTTGATCTAGTGATGTCAGCATTTTGCTGACATCTTTCTCGATCTTCTTTGCTTGGTAACACAAATCCTCCGGCAGCACACACCTCCTGAAGACAAGACCACTATCTCTACAGCGTAGCTAGAGCTCTGGAGCTCTGACTCAAGGTCTCTGATGTACCAGGAGAGCTGCTCCAGATGGTGCTAGGAGCTGTGCCAGGTGGTGCATCACCAGCACTGCTGAGCACACACCCCATCCTCAGTGGAGTTTCTGACTCTCTTCTGCATCAACTGCTGTGTCTGCTGGCTGTCTCTGGGAGTGGTGCTCTAGGCCCTGCACTTATATGTGCACTTCCCCAGAGCCTGCTGAGAGGGTGCTTGACCCTCTCTAATCAAGAGATGACTGGAGGGAAAGCTCAATGCAGCTTTTGACCAGGAGTAGCTGACAGAGCTTACTGGCAGCTGCTAGAGCTTGCTAGAAGCCACAGCCTCCTGTAGTTATCTTTTCTCTGCAGCAACAGGTACCCACAAGTTTCTTGAAGAGTTCCCAGGAATCTTCCCACTATCCCAGAAGACGTAGAACTGGAAATGGCTGCATGTGTTGGCTGCTGCTTAGCACAAGACAAGCTGTGTCATGCAAAGGCAGTAGGCACTTTGATAGCATGTCCCACCTCATTACTTCACAATCCTCTTTAAATAGAAAGAAATGTGGTAGTGCTGCTAGCAACTACCTAGATTTAGGGAAAATACAACATCCATCAGAAGTTTCTGTTTCCTGTTGAGTTACTACATCTACCTTTCTCTCGACTGCATACAAAGGAGAAAAGCACATGAACTTAATCCACTTTATAAACTCAAATCCCACAACAGGCCTTCTCTTTCTCCCTCCCCCCTCCCCACCTTTTCTTTTAAGGAGTGTTTAGGGAGCTATTTATGTGATAATAAGGAAAAATGATATTCAGCCTGTGGCTCTAGAGCCTCATGCAGCTCTTTGGCATTGCCAGAATGATTAGGCTTTTACATGGTTTTGATTAAATTTTTTTTGCTCTCCTTGACCTCAAGCAGAGTTGTAATAGAGCACTGATAATATGAGCATTGCCAGGAAAGTGCAAAGGAACACCTGAAATCCTCAGAAAATGAACTAAATCTGTGAGGATATTGGCTTCTCTACAACAAGGAGCATGTCAAAGGAAACAACATCCTCCTCTTTTCAGTGGTGAGGACAGAGACTGTATTAACAAAAGCCTCAAAAGCAATCATAGTATTACAGTCTGAAAATACAGTCTGACAACTAAACTGAGTTTTAATAATGAATGCTTCTTCATCCTGAAGATGTACACTCATGTAAAGAACAAACTCACACAAAGGTAAAATGTATCTGCCACTGATCATTAACAAACCTTCCCAGTATACTACATATAAGTTATTAGAAAAGGCTGAAAACATTGGCAATCTTTGGAATATTTATATAGAATTTGTGGATTATTCTGCAATAATTTATCAGCACAATATTTTCCATCATAAGAACATCTACATGTCAGCTGTACACCCCTCAGTCCTCTGTCACTCTGTTCAGACACAGAACTGAAACAGTCAGAATTTTGAACAGTTAACACCTCTCATATGGATTCATTAGGTCTCTAAAAGTCTTTAAATTATCTTCATTTTAAAAATATGCATCTTCCTGCATTCTACATGGCAGCTACAAATGCTAGGATTTTCCTTGGAGAAAATTCTTATGCAAAAGAGATTTTCAAATGATACTGGCACACTCTTCAAAACATAAGCTGACCAACACAGCAAAATGACAGAAGATTGTAAGACTAGGAGACAACAAAAGGGCATGTGAAATGACACATTCAGTTGGAAGAAAACAAAGTGTGATAATGGATAATACACAATCAGTCACATATAACCTATGAAAACAAGCTCATTTTCAGCTGGTTCTTCTGGACATTTGAGATTCTTAAAAAGATCCTTCAAATAAGAGGTCTGGAAAGCAGGTTCCTTTTCTTCCCTCTAAGTTCACAGCATCAGAAATCTACCTTTTAGCTAATGCCACTAGAATAGTCAACCTGAAAAAGGATACTTGCTCTATGACTGTGACCTTGGATGTCAAGTTTCAGCAATGAGTAAATATTTACAACTAGTTATAAACCCCTAAAAATAGGGGTTCATAACAGAAATGCTGACAGACCTTAACTAAGTTGGTGTAAGTGGGCGCCACTATAATTAAATAAATCACCAAGGTCTGTTGACAATTAGAAAACTCATTTTGGTTTGCCACAGAGACAAACAAAAATTCTGTTCATTATAATTTTACTGGAATATGATGTCATAACATGTAAGCATACTGAAACAATCTGCTGTTTTTCTAGCCAAAATATTAATTGCATGCTAAAGAGCCCTTGGGGCCTCTTCCTTTTTGGCCATCAAATCCACACACACAAAGACAAATAAAGTATTAGTACATACATTATGTGTTCATACTGCATTTCCTGCATTTCTCTGGACTCTTCAATGGCATAAATGTTTTTGATAAATATTGTTACTTTCTTCTTAGAAAGGGAAAAAAAGCAAGTGCAAGATGCAGTTCACAGAAACCAGGAAGTTTATTTAGATTTAGCCTCATATTAAAAAGTCAGTGAGATTTTCTCTAAATTCTAATGGTCAATGAAATAAAAAAGAACAATTAACCCAATTACGTCTCCACTATGCAAGTGTTACAGGAAGTATTACCATTACAGGAAGTGTTCCCATTTCACAATGCGAAGTGAAGAGGAACTGGGACCACATTTTAGTGGCCAAGATAAAGGCCTCTAAAATATGAGCTACAACACAGTGTGGGAAAGTCATTCTTCAGATGCCAGCTCTGTGCTGAAAGGGTCATTCTCTGCACTTTTTCTATCTGGCTCCTTTTCCATATGAAGTCAATCAAGCTGGCAGCCCTGCTGGTACTGTTTAATCAGGAAAATGCTGTGAGCTTTGTGAGTGCAGGGACAAACCATGCAGGGGAGTAGGAAACAACATTTGCTGTGAACAACTTTTTCTCTGTAACATTTGAAATTTCTCTAGGGGAGTAAGTTGCTTAGTGCAGCTGTTCCCTGGCTATGTCCTATTTTCCTAAGCAGTCCATTAGCCACGTGCATTTCTTACAGATGTGAGTTCTATGTTTTGAAGAAGGAAACATCCAGTATAGTCACTTTTGTCTTCACACAGTGAACCTTCTGGTTCTTTCAGCAGATCCACAATAACACCTGGGAACAAAGAGGCTCTCTTTTCCAAGTACTCCTTTTGAGAGCTACAGTCCATTATTCTTGAACTGTGTCTTCTACAGGCTAGGCTGCCTGATCAAGTGAAGCCTATAGACAAAGCCCTGTTGCTCCAGTTCCAGGAAGGATCATCCTCACAGGCTCTTGTCCTGCTGAGGGACTTCAACCACCCTGACATCTGCTGGGAAAGTCACAGGGTGAGCTGTAGGCAATCCAGGAGACTCCTGGAATGCATGGAGGATAACTTCTTAACCAGCCGGACTAAACAGAGGACTTAGGGTGAAAAAGAGATCTATCATCTCTAGAAGGAGGGTCGGGTAACTTGTGAAGACTATAAGGATGTCACAAGGTTATGTAGGGAGAAGATTAGAAGGGCCAAAGCCCAACCAGAACTTGATTTGGCCACTATAGTTTAAGACAACAAAAATTTTCTATAAATATATTGGCAGCAAAAGGAAGATCTTCATCATTTGTTAAATGCAGAGAGTAGTGACAGGGAATGACGAAAAGGCAGAGATACTTAATGTCTTTTTTGCCTCAGTCTTTAATATCAAGACCAGCTGTCCTCAGAATATCCAGGTCCCAGAGCAGGAAGCTGGTGATGGGGAGCTGAGTGAAGCNGATTTGGCCACTATAGTTTAAGACAACAAAAATTTTCTATAAATATATTGGCAGCAAAAGGAAGATCTTCATCATTTGTTAAATGCAGAGAGTAGTGACAGGGAATGACGAAAAGGCAGAGATACTTAATGTCTTTTTTGCCTCAGTCTTTAATATCAAGACAAGTTATCCTCAGGATAACAAGCTCTCTGAGCTGGAAGGTAGGGACCGGGAGCTGAGTGAAGCCCCCATAAACCAGGAGGAGACGGTTAATGACCTGCTATGCTAATTAAACACTCACAAGTCTATGGGCCCAGATAGGACCTACCCCAAAGGAATGAGGGAACTGGTGGAAAATCTTGCCAAACCACTCTCAATAATCTAAAAGCAGTTCTGGACAACTGATGAAGTTCCAGCTCACTGAAAATTAGCAAATACAATGTCCATCTACAAGAGGGGTTGGAGGGATTACCTGGGGAACAACGGGCCTGTCAGCCTGACCTCGGTTCCAGGCAAGATTATGAAAGAGATCACCCAGAGTACCATTGCATGGCACATGCGGGACAACCAGAGAATCAAGCCCAGCCAAAATGGATTTACAAAAGGAAAGCCTTGCTTGACCAGCCTGACCTCCTTCTATGACAAAGTGACTCAGTAGATGAGAGAACGGCTGTGGATGTCATCTACCTGGACTTTAGTGAAGACTTTGACATTATTTCCCCTACCCTCCTCCTAGAAAAACTGTCTGCTTGCAGCTTGGATGGGTGGACTCTCTGACGCTTAAAACCTGGCTGGATGGCTGGGCCCAGAAAGCTGTGGTGAAGGGAGCTAAATCCAGTTGGCAGTCAGTTGCTAGTGGTGTTCCCCAAGGCTCAGTTTTGGGGCTGGTTCTATTTAATCTCTTTACTGATGATCTGGATGTAGTAACTGATTGCAGCAAATGTGCCAGTGACACAAAGTTGGTTGTGGCTGTTGATCTGCTGGAGGATAGGAAGGCTCTGCAGAAAGACCTGGACAGATGATCAATGGGCTAAAGATGGCTGCATGAGGTTCAATAAGGCAAAGTGCCAACTCCTGCACTTGGGTCACAACAACCCCATGCAGCACTACAGGCTGGAGGAAGAGCTGTTCAGCAGAAAGGGACTTGGGAGTACTGGTTGACAGCTGGCTGAATGTGAGCCAGCAGAATGTCCAGGTGGCCAAGAAGGCCAATGGCATCTGTATCAAGAATAGTGGGACTAGGGAACCCCCTGTACTCAGCACTGGTGAGGCCATACTCCAAGTACTGTGTTCAGTTTAGGGTCCCCCACTTTGAGGTGCTGGAGCATGTCCAGTGAAGCACAACAAGGCTCATGAAGGGTCTAGAAAATGTTTCTTACGAGCAACAGCCAAGGGAGCTGGGTTTGTTTAGATGAAATGGCTTTAAGCTGAGACAGGAGTGAATGGGATTGGATTTTAAAATCTTTCATGATCATAGTGGTCAGGTATTGGAATAGGTTGCCCAGGGAGGTGGTGGAGTCACCCTCCCTGGATGTGTTTAAGAGGCATCTGGATCTGGCACTGAGTGTTGTGGTTTAGTGATATAAGAGTGGTAGTGCTGCATTGATACTGTACTTGATGATCTTAAAGGTGTCTTCCAACCTTGATGATTCCACTTGATGATTCCTGAGCCAGGTAATAGCCCCACCAGAGGGAATGGGATACTGGATCTGTTGATCACCAATACAAGCAAGCTAATCAGGAACATCAGGACTGGAGGCAGCCTGGGCTACAGTGACAATGCCTTAGTGGAGTTCCAGTTCTGAGGGATATGGGCCAGGTAGGGAGCAAAATTGGGCTCCTGAACTTTAGGAAAGTAAAGTTTCAGCTCTTCAAGGAGATAGTCAATGCGGTCCCGTGCAAGACTATCCTCAGGGACAAGACAGCAGAACAGAGCTGGCAGATCTTTAGTGAAATCTTCCGCAGAGCACAAGAGCTAGTAATTCCCAGGAGCAAGAAATTGGTCAAGGAAAACAAGAGATCAGTGTGGCTGAGTGGGGAACTGCTGGTCAAACTAAAAGGAAAGAAGCAAATGTAGAGGCATGGAAACAAGGACAGGTAACCTGAGAAGAGTATAGAGATGAAGTATGGCTGTGAAGGGATGGGGTAAAGAAGGCCAAGGTGAAGCTGGAACAGAGCCTTGCAAGGGATATAAAGAACAACAAGAAAAGCATCTATATGTATGTTAACCAGAAAAAGAAAGTCACAGAACATGTTCCCTGCTGAAAAACAATGGTGGAAAACTGCTAACAACAGATGAGGAAACACTGAGGTACTCAACAACTTTTTCTGCCAGTCTTCAATGGCAAACTCTCTTCCCACACCACCAAAGTCCCTCCTATTGTAAGTAAAGGTCAGATTCATGACCACTTGAGGAATCTGAATAAGTCTCTGGGACCTCATAGGCTGCAACAGAGAGTCCTGAGGGGAATTGGTGGATTTAATTACCAAGCCACTCTCCACGATATTTGAAGAGTAATGGCAGTCAGATGAAGTCCCAAGTGACTGGTAAAGGGGAAACATTGTACCTATCTTAAAGAAGGGTAGAAAGGAGGACCCTGGGAACAACCGACCTGTCAGCCTCACCTCTGTGCCTGCAAAGATCATGAAACAGATCCTCCTAGAAGCTGTGCTAAGGCAGAGGGAACAAAGGGAGGTCATTTGGGACAGCCAGCAAGGCTTCACTAAGGGCAAGTCCTGTCCGACCAACCTAGTGGCCTTCTACAATGGAGTAACAAGGGAAAGGTTACAAATGTAGAACCTTTGACACCATTCCCCACAACATCCCTCTCTCTAAACTAGAAAGAGCCAGATTTGATGAATGGAGTGTTAGATGGATAAGAAAGTGTTTGGACAGTTGCATCCAGAATGTAGCAGTTAGTGTCTCAGTCCTGATGGACATCAGTGACAAGTGGTGTGCCTCAAGGATCTGTGTTGGGACCGGTGTCATTTAATATCCACATTCATAACATAGACAAAGGGATCAAGTGCACGCTCAGCAAATTTGCACATGACACCAAGCTGAGTGGGGAGGTTGTCACACCTGAGGGATAGGATGCCATCTAGAGGGACCTGAACAAACTCGAGAACTAGGCCCGTGGGAATCTCATGAGATCTAACAAGACCCAGTGCAAAGTGCTGCACCTGGGTGGGGGCAACCCTTGGTATCAACGCAGGCTAGGGGATGAACAGAGCGAGAGCAGCTCTGCTGAGGACTTGGGGGTGCTGGTGTGTGAGAGGCTGGACATGAGTGGAAAATTCTTTAATGTGAGGTTGGTGAGGCATTGGAACAGAGAAGTTGTTCATGCCCATCCCTGGAAGTATTCAAGGCCAGGTTGGATGGAGCAACCTGGTCTAGTGGAAGGTGTTCCTGCCCTGGCAGGGAGTTGGAACACGATGATCTTTGAGATCCCTTCCAACCCAAACCATTCTATGATGAGTTAATCTGGCTGTTCTCACTTTCACATCCTCCAAAAACATTCTTAATGTAAAATGAGCAAGGGATACACTATGTATCAGTTTTAGCCACAGACATCCCTTATTTGAATGCTGACCTCCTCTCAGCTACATAGATAAGAATTTAAAAAAAGAAAAATCATGTATACTTGTCCCAGATCATTCTTCATTCAGAAGATGGTGTTAAAATATAACTCAAATCTTCAAAAAATTTAAATTAATTTAATTAATTCTGAATGATTCAGTATTTTTTCCCTATTCAATATTTGCTATGGTCATTTATGAAACCAATTTTGACCTAGTTGTAGAAAATCCCTAAGCAAAAAAATGTTTAACTGACTATATAAGAATTGTAAAGAACAACCATGGGATGGAAACATATTAGCAGAAGGAGATTCAAAAGCATCTGTTCATTTTTAAAAAAATAGTCAGAAAACATAACAAAGATGCTTCCCATTTTAAGACATAGAAATCCCAAACCTTCTCTCTTTCAAATGCAAGAATGTAAGAAAATCCTGCATTAAGCAGTCAAGATCCCTGAGTTGCAGGCAACTGCATAATGTAATCCTCTTTATCTGCTAAGGTCTATTAGAAAACAAATGAGATTACTTGCTTCTGCTGGGAGGATGATCTAGAAGCTGAGTTGATACTTAGGAATCTCCTAATGTTCCACTTGGCTATACTTTTACATACATTATTTTGTTTTGTGTCAATGCTATCCTGTAACTTATATAGCTTATTTATTTATTTGTTGTTTACCCTCTAAGGTGAGCTTTCTCACTCCCTATCAGCTTTTGCTTTGAAAGGGAACAAGTTAAAGTATTTCAGAACTTTTCTGTATAAAAGGCTACCCACTGTCTTGATCATTCTTCACAGCCCTTCTCCATACTTGCTCCTGTTCTTAAATACAAGAGCCAAGAACGGTAGACAATATACCATATGAAAGGCTAACAGTGTTCTGTATAATAGCAATATTTATGTATTGATACCAGAAATAATCTTGCTCAACTAATTCAACCACATTAGCTCTTCTCAGTTTTTCTTGAAAATACTTAATAATATAGCACTTCTGTTCCATGGTTTCCAACTGAATAACCCTCAAATGACAACAGAGTAAGTACTACTAGTGCCTATGTTATTAATCTTACATTTTAGACTGGAAACTCTAGTCTCATTGCATTTCTAACATGTCAGTCCTCTCTGTCACCCAAGTCTTTCTGCCTATCTTGACCTTCTTGTGTATCAATGATGCCTTCTACATCTCATGAACATTTTCCTACTACTTGTGCTAACATCTTTAACAAAAATAACTTAAAAGGTTGATTCTAAAACTGGAAGAACTGTTCTTAATAATCTTCCTCCTAGTTTGACTTTTAATAATGCTGATTATTTTTCTTTTCGTTTCCCACCCTGCATTTCTTACACAAATCCCCTTCTCCTTCAGTTTAATGAAAACATTATCCTTATCTAATGCCATAAAACGCTTAACTGAATCCCACAAATATAAGATTTACTTTACTCTCTTTACCTAGAAAATGAGTTGGCACATAACATGTAAGGTTAACACATTAGTCATACACAAATCTACCTTTAGTGCACAGTAATTTCATGTTGAGTTTTATACCATTTTGTCCATCTTTATTTATACTTTCTTTTAAACTTTGTTATGAGTCTGGGAATTTTTCATCAAGCTAATGATAATTCCCTTTTCTATTTTTTTTCCTGAACAAGAGGCTATATAGTTTCTTCAAGCAGTATGAGTAACTTAGTAAAAAAAAAAATAAAAAAAAATACTCATGTTTCCATGATCACAATATCGAAACATTCCTGAGTGAAAAACAAGAGGGAGGAGGATTCAATTTAACATAACATTATCTAATGTGGAATCTTCCCAGCAGAATTTGTGATGACAAGACAATAATATTGCCACATCACTGTTTCTCTGAATTCCCAGTTGCTCAATACAGACATTTGACTGAAATAAATATTTTAATATTTACTCCCTGCATTTACCACTACTTTGTTTATCATTTATAGTAAATATGCACAACAAGAAATAAAAAAGCCTGTTGCTCATCACAAGTAATTAGAAGACACCAACAGAAAGCTACAGAAATTTTAAGTTAAGAACTTAGAACCATCATGGATTAAGCTGACAAGTAATAGAGCAAACATACTGAACTAGCTATGCAGCACTAGTTTCAGAGAGATGCTTCCATGTACAATAAGTTCAGGTCTCTGCTTCCACTTTTATTGCCCTATCTCCTTCAATCTAAACCCTTGAAGTTAAGATGAAGCACTTAGGAAAGTTCCAGAAGGGTCTCAAAACCAGCCCAAATGCCCTCTTAAAAACAAAGAGAAACCAGTGCAAAAGATATGTAAGGGAAAAAAAAAAAAAAAAAGGCTAAGAAGAAGCAATAGGGAAAAACCCAGGGGAAAAATGATCACGAGAAAAACCTCCCAAAGTACTGTATACTGAAGACTAAGGTAGAAAAAACAAGTGAAAAACAACAAACAGAATCAAGAAGAGAACAGAGAACAATATGTTATGCTCCTCTGAAGAAGTATTTTTACCTATCAACTGAATAACTAAGTAATGAGAATGGTCCACAAAACGTCAACTTATTCTTGACTATAAAAACAGCATAAATAATATAGGAACATAACAAGAATAGTGCCCCCAGAATTAAAGACATTGGAAAATGTTAAGTGGACAGTACTGAAATGGAATTGGGGGCCAGGGGAAAGGATAAATACAAGGATAAAGAAAAGGTTCTTTCTGTGACACAAAACCAAGTACAATAAGAATAAATGGGAAAAACATAATGAAGATGTGATGTACACTGAATACTTTAGAGGTTAAAGCAGCCATCCAGAAGACAAACATCTCAAACTCTTATCTACTTCAGCTCATAAAATTTCCCATGAACTGTATTACTCACTAATCTTTAAAAGCATGCAGAATGGTTACTGAGAACGCTGTCCAAATAGCCATTACAGTAAAAGAACATAAACAATGCTGCATATCTGACTACAGTATCATTTTCTTTTTACATAAGAAACTCATGTAAAAAAAAAAAAAAACCCGAAAAAAACAAAACCCAACCCCCCCCCCAAAAACAAACAAAAAAAACCACCTCATGTCACTTGCCAGCCTAGACACTAAGTAAATGAGAGAATGTCTCACTTATTTCATTTTATCATATATTTTACCAGTAATATAATACTAATAAAATGTTACTAACAAAATCATCTCAGGGCTAGGACTTCATAGGAATTACTTAACCTTAAAATCCTCAGAGGAAGAAGGTCCAAGAAAGCTTACAGAATGATTCTCACCATCCAAATGAACTTAAATTCAAATAATTAGTGTGTACTGTTCTACATTCTTTTCCCATTTTGAGGAATGTAAACATACAGGCATTAAACTGCATTATCACAAGTAAAAAATTTAACCTATCACTTTAAAATTGGAAATTAAAGGATTGTAAATAAGAACAAGCTGAGGAATCACACTTAATTCTGATTTAATAAGCCACCCCTCAGCAGAGGAGTGCAGTTAATTGACGATTCACACTCCCCTAGCTTGCTAATTATCAGCTCTGGAACCTCTAAAAATGGCCATGGCCAGCTCAAGCTTCTATACAGAAATCTTCTCATTTGTGCCATCAGACTTGCAAAGAAAAGAAATGTGACAGAGAGAGAGCTTGGCCAATTGCAAAGGGAGAGTATCTTCTGTTGCCCTGCACATCGCATCAGGATGCTGACAAAAACATGGATGGCCTTAAGAAGGAAGCTTTATCTGCTCCTGGAAGGGGAAAAGAAGGTGTCTGTTAATTGACCATAAAGAAGATTGTAAAGGGCCAAAAGGTCAGACACCAAAAACGAGTGGTGAAGCCTTTCAGTACTTTGATTTCTTTCTACTTAAATGCATACAAATTGCAGATTTTCTAGGGAAGCAGACATAATATTCTTCAATATTATTTTTTATTCTTTAATATTCTTTTTCAAACTTTAATGGGCATAACAGATTTACACCAATGACTGACAAGTAAATAGGAATTCATGGCTAATAAAAATGCATAAGTAATGCAATAAGACTGTCATAGTAGTGGTCACCAAAGCACAGTGACTTATCTCAGTTGGTCCAGTGAATACAATTTAGTACTGAATATTAAAAAAAATTTAGATCACATTACATAAGTACACTAAAATACAAGGTTGCAGACTTTCTAGAAGGTAGGAAATACAAGAAATGTTTATAAGATGGGGTGGAATTGTATTCTAGAAAACAGGGACTCAAAAAAAGCCTTGAAGGATAGAGATACCAAGGACTGTTAAAATGGAGTAATGGAATTATTTAGGTTGGAAAAGACCTCTGTTGTGGTGTGTTTTTTAGTTATAATGGTTTCTCCCATGTTCCCCCTATCCTTATTGTATGGTTTTCCCCAAACTGTCAATCCCCTAACCCTGCCTGCAGTGTGGGGTTCACCCTTTTCTCCCTCTAATGTCAATCCATAAACCACTCCCTAAGCCCACATGTCAATCCCTCCTCTGCTGTACCCTGATTGGTTTATTTGTTGAACCCTCCCCTGAGATCCAGACCTTTTATAAACCCACGTTCCCAGATAAGATTGTTCTGCCTGTGTCACCCCCTCCATCAATAAAGGCTGTTGGAACTGTGAGCTGGCAGACCCTTGCTTATTCTTCGCCCTCTTCGCCTGGATTAACAACAAAGCTCCTAAGCGAGGCCTGCTAAGGCCGGAGTCAGCGCTCAAAGGGTACGAAATCCTCGTCACCCCCAAAGCTGCGCCTCCTGGGCCAAGGCTCGTGAGCCAAGCCAGGCACGAACAGTTTTAGACCTCTAAGAAAATCGACTCCAACCATTAACCCAGCACTAACAAGTCTACCACTAAACCATATCATGAAGTGCCACATCTACATGTCTTTCAAATACCTCCTAGAGTGGTGACTGAAGCACTTCCCTGGACAGCCTGTTCTACTGCTTGACAATCCTTTTTGTAAAGAATTTCTTCCTAATATGTGAAATGGCTATTACGACCTTTGACTTAGTAAACAAGGTCAAGATAGAGATTACCCTTACTGAAAGGAACCAAGGCTCTGCTCCTGATGACCACCTCCTTAAGAATTCTCATTTCTCTTTCCCTGACACTAGTGTCAGTCTTGAATCTAAATCAATAAGGTGATATGGCTCCATGTTCTCTTCTGTCATGGAACAGAACCTCAGAGCTAAGTGTTTTGGGCTGGTTTTTGTCCAGAGATCATTTCCTGTTTAATCACAGCCCTGAGGGATTCAGCTCCACAACAAATTATGGTGCCAAAGTACCTAATGAGTACCTGTGACTGCAGCTATCCTTACTGTGACAGTAAAAACCAACCTAAACTGACACTCTTCTTTAAAACATCCTATGAAGACAAGTATATCTTCAGAAGATCCTGTGAATTAGCATTTCAGAAGAGATGTTACCTGTACTTTCACAGAACACAAGCACCCACCAAAATCAGTATTATAGATAAGATCTGAAGCGAAACTATAGCACAGTGGTTGCTGGTGAAAAGTTCTGCCTTCAGACTGCTTATATTCTGTTATAAAAGAATCTTGAAAACGTTTCTTCAGATTATTTAATACTTTCTCATTCTGTGGCAGAACTTCCAGTTCTAAGGTGGCAAAGATCTTGTAAGGATAGAATACAATTCCAGTCAGATCTTACAGAGTTATAAGCTGATAAAAAAATTAGTCACTAACCTTTCTGCTTGCTTCCCTCAGGAAAATTATGGCAACCTCTCAAAGTAAAGTTTGAGATCTAACAGCAGTTCACCTCTGTCATTACGAAAACAAGCAGGCAAAGGAAAGAGAACATATTTACTCATAACCAATACTCAGGTTCTGCACCCAGCAGAAAGACCATAATAAGAAAGGAGGCCACACAGGCTTGTTTCCATTGAACCCACTATCTCACAGGTGTCCCAGCTGAAATACCCTTAGTTCAGCAGAAGTACAGGAAAAAGATATGGGTGAATAAAAAGCTAACTGTGTGGAAAGAACAAAACACACCCAAGGTATTCCTGCTCCTGGAGGAGCATTCTGAATCAGTGCTTGTTTTCATACATACCAACAAGACTAGTCTGTCCACATCCTGAAAGTAAAGCTGGCTGTGTTAAAGGCAGGGCTAGAGAAAGAACACCCAGTGAGTTGCAAAGCCAACAGACTGAAGCCATTCACAAGGTACTGGGGCAGGATGTTGGCTCTGGAGATCTTTGGTTCAGGTGGTTTACAGGAAGTCTCTCAAGTAGAAGGACAGTGTTAAAAGATGGACAGTAGGAAAGCAAAGATAAGGATTGTATTACACCTCTTTATGTTTTCAGCCTCTATGAGAACACGAAAAATCACATCTGAAACTTGGAGAGACAGATCTGAAGCCAGATGCATTTCCTCCAGAGCAGAAAAATCTGAGGAAGTTAAAAACTTAAAGTAAAGAACACTGTCCACTGAAGGAGCTTCAGGAGAAATAGTCAAAACATGAGCCAAGGACCACAGAAGACAAGGGCAGTCCTCTTAGCAGATAGAGCAAGAAAGCAAGTGGTCTGGGAAGGTCGTTACAACCCTAAAGAAAATAAATAATAATATTAAATAAGAAAAGATTGAAGCATTAGGGCTTAGGAGCTCCTCTACAAATAGGGCCAAGAGGTCCTTGACAAAACTACTTAATCTTGAGCAAAGACTATTTAGAATGCTGCAATACTGCAAAATGTCATGCCCGATGCATCACATTTTAGGCACGAAGAGTGACGAAGCATCTAGATGCTTTACAATTAAGGCTAAAAAGATTTTAATGATACCAGGTAAGTGCATTGACTTGGAGAAGGAAGAGACATTGTACTCAGAATACCCACCTCAAACCTTGTTCTCTATTCTGTCATCTTGATTTTTAGCCTGCATAACATTATTTTAACAGCTGTCAGTATAATACTGTAAATACACTTAAGAGTATATATGTTATTGATCCCTCATAGGTTAAATGTACCCATTAAAGCAGTGGATGGTTGTGACAGGATGCATTTATCAGAAGGATTATATGCACACCATGCCAGGACACATCACCCAACACCATTTTGTGTGCATTGTGCAAATTCATGGTAACAGGGTGAGGGGACTGCAGAAAAATCAATCTTGGACAGAATTTAGTGGAAACTATGGATTTCATAGCAGAATCTGGGTTTTCTGATCCAAGATACTCTATGTATTTTTAAGATTTAAAACATTATAGAAATTAAACATTAGCTGTCAAAAAATTTACTGCAGGAATAAATATCCTCTGCCATTTAAGGAATCTTATTTTGTTTTAAGCCAACCATATAATCACTATTGTCTAAACTGATAGCTACTGGCAATGGCAAAGCTCATCACCTGCAAGCTCCCTTGCCACTGTCCTTTTGGGAAAACTATCTTAAGACAAACAGATGTTTCTGCTGTTTTAAACCAACAGGAAATGGACTGACTTTCTCCCTTTTCCTTTCCTAGAAACAGATACTAGCAAAGAAAAATCTTAGCACAGCTGTACTCAACACTTTTCTTGTAACAATATGTCTGTGTGGGAGGCAGGCAACTAGTGGGAACAAACAGGCCAGGGGAAGTGAAATGTAGTGTGCAGAAGATGAACACAAAGAATTAATTTATAAGTCTGTGACTGGATTATTACACCATAATGCTAAAACACTAGCAGGGGAAATAAAAGGGTGATGTACAAGACTTTGCTTTAAGATATGATCTGAATCCTATCTCAACTGGTAATGTACACAATTGAATTAAGTATAAGCTGGCAATCTTAGCCCCTTCCAAGCAAGCAGACGTTCATATCATCAGAAAGCTTCATTAGTACAAATAGATTGCAGGTTTAGTGGCCAAGTTGCAGTCTTATCTTTAAAGAAATGCCTTTAGGTCAGGCCTGAGGAATGAATTAATATGATGAAATGCAGAATTCATGCTTTGTGCAGATAAACCAAACACTTAATTGTCACTGCTGGCAAACTGGCATCCTTTACTCGCACTAGATTTACATAAAAAAGGAAAACTGCCATTGAAGCTAGTGCATTAGAGCCTCAATTATTATAGGAGAAAAAAACTTGAAGAAGAAGATGAGAAAAGACCCTGCAGAAAACCTGGTTTTAATTGATTTATGCTGGAATTATTACATTTTAAAATAGTGAAAAGTTTCAGAATAGAAAAAGGCAACTTTTTTCTGAGAGTGCTTTTGCTGAGAAATCCTTGCATAAATTCATGCTGCCATCTAATGGTCTAAATTAGCCATTTCCAGCTGAACAATCTAACAATCACTTTCATTATTCTTTGGACTATTCTTTATTTCCCTAAGTTTTAAATCTTTGAAATCAATATCTGTTGTTCAGAATGAAATAATAGCATACTTAAGGAGATATAACCTATTTTAACCAAACTCTTAATTTCTATTTCCAAGTAGTTTTTAATATTTCTTCCAAGTTTCTTTTTCCAGACTACTGGGAAAAGTGTGAGGAATGCAGAAAGGAGTTATTGCAAAGTCAGTCAGTAAACATTTTTATCATCACACCTCTCAATCCTTAAAATGCAAATTTTTAGGACAGAATATTTGCAACACTGACTGAAAATGCAGGCAAAGCATCTCTGACTCTGGCCTTTTTAGGGGAGGAATTTTGTACCCTGTAGCTCAGGTCTGAAGCTGACAACTGTAGCAAAGTAAAAATCCCAGTGGCACCCAACAATGCTCCCCCACAAACCAAGGGGTTTGTTTGCTGTAATCAGTTCAACACAACAGGCTCCAGAACTGAGGGTTCACTTCACGTAGGGGGCAAGGGTCTCCACAGCCAAACAGCTTCTCACAGCAGAACAGTACTTTATTCAATCAAAAGCATTTCAGTACTTGCATGCCTGCCTCTCCTCAAAACTGCTGTTACCCAGAGATGCCCCTAAAGAGTTTGTTCTTCTAATACTTTTCTCTCCCACTTCTCTCTGGGGAGAGATTTTTGTCTTTTTTTCAGTCCTTCCACTGTGACAGTCAAATGACTCCCACTATAGCACTCATAAAATTATTGCAAATCAACATTCTTAAGATTATTTCTCAGAGCAGGATTCAGCTCTAGATTCAGATGCCTAAATTTAGGTATGTAGTTAATGTGTAGAAACTAAGTTGCTATAAAAGTGAAGCTCTGAAGAGATCAATATAAAACATAGACAACCTAGTTTAAGGCATGACAAACAGCATTCCAGACTAGGAATTGTTCTGACTAATCCTTCCACTGGTAATAAAGGGAGACTGAGTTTCTAATGCACAGGCAGAAACTATTTGAAAGGCATTTGAGCTTGAATCCAAATCCCACCAGCACCGCAAAGAACTGTACCTAGTGCCTAAACACAAGAACTCAATACAATTTGAGATGCAGTCATGTACCTAAAACATCCACATGATGTGACACAGGACTGATCCACGGAACAGACAAGTTCCTCACAAATAGCTGGAGTCCTAGTGGATTATATGAAATAGAACGATGACTGAACTTTGCTTTTAGGGATTCTGTCAATTGCTTAAACTTAGCTACGAAGGGCTGTTTGAAATGCTCTAGGGTATCCTGCCTGACCTTCCACTGCCATTCTAGCAAAGGTCTCCTCTAGGTCTTCTGTCAAATCCACTGGTCCCATGTGGATGTCTCACACACCCTACAATGTCTCAAGTGGCACTAGAGGCCTGCCTATATTTAGACAACTTAGTGTCCCACATCTGCCACAGTATATATGCTTGGGAAAAAAGTGCTTTACACACAGCTGTGCATAAAATCCTCCTCTGTTGCAGCAAGCCCCAACATAAAGCCTCAATAATGGGAATCCAGCAACAGATATTAGGCTAACTGTGTGCCTAGAGTAACAAAAAGACTCCATGGAGTAATCTAAACTTTACATTTTCCAGGCTGCTGGCCGATCTTATCAATATGAGATCGAAGGCTTTCAGATCCAACAACTTTCTATGTTATGCACTATTTGTGCCTTAAACAGATGAGGCTCTCCCCGCAGAGAGCAGCCTTCTGTTAGAAGGTAAATGGGGTGCTCAAGCAGCACAGAAGAACATCTAAAGGTCAGGAAAATTTCAGACTTCATTCTCTTTCTGTAAATTAGATAACTGGGTTGTATCACTGTAGATGTCATTTTGGAGATGGTAATATCAATAGATTTTCGTATTGTCTCCTGCATTGCAACCCACGCATTACAAAATCTGGCTTCTACAGCTGTTCCTCTGGCTAGATTTTCCTTTTTCTCCTCTCATAGGACTATGTAATTTCTGTGAAACAAATGAAGTTGGGTGAGGATTTAGACTGCATTTCTAAGCACTCATGTCAAGTAACACTTCCCTCAAATATTTTCCCTTTGATGCACATATTAAATCTGTAAGTCACCATTCATAAAAGAAACAAACTTTTCATTTTATTCCATTCTTTCACCATACAATCTTTTATTAATACGATTTGACAATTTTAGTAATTTATCCAATAATCACACAGTCTATTCTCTCTTTGATCATTAGATTGGATAACATGTTAGTCCACTATGAAGTGAGCAGCTGCAGATGTGGTTGGCCAAAGACCAGCCCTCAAGCTTTCTTTTATTATCCCTCATTTTTAAAGTGCTTGTTCAGTATTTAGGCACTGGTCCACAGGGCTGATATACACCACTTCAGGAGCAGAGAAGTATAAGCAAACAGTTCCATGCAGCAACTGAGTATCCAGCAGGTAGGAATTGCATGCCCAGGTAGGGTGATGCCCGTGCTTCGTGGCCAGGCAGTGTAGCTGGCTCCACAAGAGGCAAGAATATGCTGCTGCTTTATTTTTCTGAATTTGGTCTTGAAAATAGCATTGTAAAGAAGCATTAATAACATCGAAGAAAAATGCACTCAGAATGGCGGAGCTATGAAAAAAGAGAAAAGGAGGAATGGTTTGTGCACTCCCTCATGCCCTGAGGAGAAAGGGGATAGTCTTCTCCTTAGTCTGTAGTACACAACACATATGCAACCCTACACAAGACTAAGATGAAGGATCAGTGCAGCAGAAACTGTCCAAGTGCACAGAAGCTGCAGTTTATCCTAGGGACACCACCACTTTGCGTGACATGCTTGCAGAGCTATCACACCATCCAAATTCCTAAAAACCAAGCAGAAACTGCTTTAATTATTTTATTTCCGTTCTTTAGCTTGTCATTGTTTTGTATTCCCTTTGTTCCTATATTTCACAAGTGTTTTTAATTTTGAAACCTTTTTTTTTTAATATAGATTTTTCAAGCTCTCTAGATTGTGGTGAGACACATATTAAGGAATTTTATATATTAAGGAAACAACTTCTGAATTCTCCCAAAACACAAAGGTTGGGTTTTTATGATCTCTTTAACACTACTTTCCAAACTAAAACATCAAAAGCTGCTGTTCAATTTCTAGTGGTTTTATTTCTTGGCTGAAACCTCTTAGTTTAAGTAAGTCTGTGAGATATAATTTGTTCTGTCACAGACATTGTATAATTGAAAGTACTGCAGGACAATTAAACTTCAGGAATTACTCTGCAATTCTAACTCAAGAAACCAGCATTCAATGGCAACAAGGCAAGCTGGACAATCCTGTAGCCAGAATTGATACCTTATCTTACTGTTTAACTGCTCTAATTTAAACAGCCATGTTTTTAATTCTTTTTTTACTTGGTTTAAGCCAATTGCATTTAAGCCAGAGATGTGAGGGAGTATGGGTTCTAGCATTGGCTACAGATATGAGAGTATGCACATGTTTTGTCCTCAGCTCTGCCAACACTTCTCAAACCTGACCCGCTGTCTCAAGGCTTGGCCTGTGCTGAGTAGCGTGCCAGGTCTCCTGACTCGTGCCAAATGCTGCGCTGACAAACACGCAAGCTACGTCAGTCAGCAACTCGGCCCTGAAAGCACCAGCACTCCCTTCCCCAGAGTCAGCCTGTAAAACTCTTTGATTAAAGAAGCCATAAAAAATGAAATGTTCACCGTTTTTAGCTCTTCTGTAACATATAGTGTTTGAACTGAAAGATCTTCATGTGTCTTTGTCGCAAAATTGCTTGAAACTCCAACCTATGAGCCTTTACATTGGTTGTATATAACTGGTAAATGCTGAGTGCCAAAAGTGTATTTTCCTCTATTATAACCTCTGTTAGGTATAGAAAAACCTTTGTTAAATGAGAAGTTCTCTAACATGGCTGTATTCAGGGTTAACAACTTTTTTAAAAGCTCTGTCCTACCAGAGGCCATCAAACTTTCTTTTGCCAAACTTGCATGGATTTTACTTCAATAAAGAAAGTCCAGAGAGGACTCCAAGTTCTTATCTACAATGTGAAATGAACTGTAGCATACAGATACCCAAACTACCAGAGACCTAAGCTGGTAACTTCACATGATTCAGCTCAGCATCACACAGACTTCATCAGCCTGCCAAGATATGCAGTACAATGGCAATGACCCAGTGCTGTTAACAAGTTAGCCAGTATTCTGCATTCACTATCTTGAGTGAAGGGTCAGGACAAAAACATTCATACCTCATCATACACCACTGGACTGTATTTTACCTACTCTAGCTACCCCAAGAGGGGAGCTGACTTGCCCTGCACCTCCTAACTTAGCACAGGAAGAGACTTACAAGGCGAAGACCTTACCACGGTGTTACGCAGTGCCTTAAATGTCTTGCTCTCTGCCATGCTGAGCATTGCATGCACAAAGCTCTATAAACAGCCAGTATCCAACACCTACCCTGGTGCAGCACTATCAGCACTGTAAGCAACAAGTAGCTAGAACATGTCCTGATAAGAACCACAGAATTTCTATGGGAAAGAGTTACAGGGAACATTTGCTGCATTGCAGAGAACACCTGTGGAAGGATTCTCATTTGGGACATCTCATCACTTGCCTTCCATGCTGACCAGTAGGAAAACCTTCACCTTTTCCTTTTTTCTTTTCACCTGTTTGCTTTCCTTTTTTCCATGAAAGTAGCTATCACCTTCACTATAAATTTATGCCATCAGCTGCAGACCTTTCAAATGGATGTTTGCCCCTTACATGTAAACCTGCTTCAACGTCCTCTGTGCAACACACTGTCCATATAAATATGCTCCACGGCATGTGAGAGAGTAGTCCTTCACACACTTAAATCAAACTAAGTTGCCCTTACATTCCAAATACACACTGCCCCTCTCTGGTGAAGGCACAAGCTCCCGTGTGACTAGAAAAGAAGGTGTCTAAGTACAGTTGGAAGCCGGGGAGTAACTTCTCCTTTCCTCTCTCCCCAAAAATTGATTAATTTCTGAGCAGCTCAACCTCCAGTGCTGGAGCCAGGAAATATTCAGAGACACAAAGGCTGGGGGCAAATCAAGGAGGAGGAATCACTGCCATTTTGACATAAATCATTTTAGCCTGACATGGAATCTTGCCAAAATTTGCATATGAATTGTGGCTTTAATGTCACATTTCCATGAGACTCTGAAAACGATCTTTTGTACCACTTGAAATACTAGACTTAACTGGTGTAAAGATATGCCCTGGAATGAACTTAATAACCTATTTTTTCCTCAAGACATTAGTCTTGCCAGAATCAAAGTTTCCCTAATGTGATCTCCTAATCTTAATCTGTATCTTCACCTATTTGAAAAGCACATTTTTTTAAACAGAGATCAATAAAGGGAACTCAGATGCAGTATAAAAGACAAAGCTTCCAAATTATTTAACATATTTTGTATCTGTTTTAATAACATAAAATAATCTACAGTCAGAAACCAATGAAAATGAAAAATACTTCTTGCAGCATATTATCTGCATTAATTCTCAAATCTTGTTTTTAACTGTCTATATAGTCTGCATTTATTTAGGTACTTCAGCAATACCTCTATTCTACCAATTTCCAAAAATCAGCGAACTAATGCTAAATACAATGTGGCAGTAGAAGAAAATAAATGTAACATATTATACCACAGGAGCAGAATATAGTGCTCATATACTTCATATTTCAAACTTCACTGGCTATTGTAACAGATCCAGACTATGTCTCCCAGCTTGCCGGTGGTGAGGGTGAGTGGGAGGTGCCTGGTGATGCTGACTGGAAGAGGTGCAGGATCCTGCCCATCACAGCCGGTGCCCCCCACTGCAGCCAGGCTGAGCCAGGTGGGCTGTGCAGAGCTGTAGGGCCTGTGCCCAGCATGGCTCACAGGACAGGCCTGTGCTGCTCAAATCCCTCAGCCACAGGACAGACCTGTGACAAGAGATGGGTCCCTGGGCAGCTCCCCCTCGGTACCACCTGTGTGGCCCTGCCTTCATCTGACAGCACAGCACAAAGTTCTCATATGCCCATCATTCCTGACTATTCCTGACAGGGTTGTGTCCTTGTAAGCAAATCCTGTAAGAGTGTGAATGACCAAGAGGGGTTAATCTCTGCTGTGGCTGAGGTCTGCATGGCATGGTACCCGTGGGGAGCTGTCCTGTTCAATGCCACACCTCTCAGGGCCCACAGTAGCTGAAGCTGTGGAAGTTTATCTGCAATATCCTCTTCTTAAACTGGCAGGTCTAAAAAACAGCATTTAGATGATGCCTTACAAAGTCTAAGCGCTTTTCTTACTGTGATCATAAAGGGCCAGCACCTCCCAATGCAAAACAAGGCAATGAACAATTATTTCTAACACAGTGGTCCATCAACAGTACTATACAGATAATTTTTCTGCTTCCTCTTTCCTCTGGCATTCATGTGTATACATGAGTGTGCACAGTGGGTATGCATTTATGCAGATAGACAGGTATGTCCAGTTATTTACTACTAAGTTGTAATTTTTATTCAATTCACTAGCCACAGTACTATTAGCTATTCCGCATGGGTAACTGCACTCACATAAGCACAATGAAAAAGCAAGGACAGATTGTGGCCAGCTTGTTTGCTTTGTGATCAGAAAAATCAAGTGGCCTTTGCTACCTAACACACCCAGAAAATGAACGTTTGTGTATCATTTTACCCTAACCGAGACGTGGCTCTCATGAAAGACAGTTTCCAAAGAAGCAAACTTACAGATTGAACTAGACATACTAATCATTTTCTATGAAAAGAAACAAAATATTAAGAGTTAGTAAATGCTGAGTGTTTTGACGTTCTATTTCCACCAATACCTTTCCATAATTAAGTTCAGATTCTAGAATTCCACATTTTATGCCTTTAACTAGCTTTCATTTATTCCAGTATAGCGTTATATTTGCTAATCAAACTAATCTCACTATAAAAGCATTTCAAATAAATGAAGTATTTCTAAATATTAACTAAAGTAATTTCAAGCACCATAATTAGCTTTTTAAACCATGATGTATATAAGCAGACACCCAGGTCAGCAGTGGCTAGCAATATAACAAAGTGATACAAAAACCAGGCTTTGTTCCATAGAGTAATTAAAGGGTTTCATCCAGGTTATTTTGGGGGTTTTTAGTCTTCTGTAATTCTAGGTATTGTTGCTATAAAAAACCACAACCCATCAGCCAAGCAAATAAAAAAATCAACTCAGAATGAAGTCTTAAAACCCTACTTACCAAGTTACCATGATTTAAAAGTAACATAGAATTAAGTCAAATAAGTATTTTTCTTAGACAATTCTGAAATGCTGCTTTTTTAAAAACTCCTTAATTTTTCAACATTGTGATAAATTCAATTTCTAATAAAGAGTAATTTTGAACCAAAACACTCCTTCAGCGTTCTTATCCTCAGTCTTTTTGATAATTATAAGATGAATAAAAATGGACATGAAATCCATCAAGGAAAGCTTTATCAAAAAGATAACATTTTTCACTGATAAAACATGTGATTAGAACTTTTTGACCTGTTTTGGTTTGGTTTTTTTCATATTACAACTCATACTTGGTCTCACTTTTGGAGTTTCAAAAGACCTGATTTAATACACTTCCTCCAGGGACAAATATAGAAAAATGGAGAAAAAACCTATCTCAGAGAAAGAAGTTCTTCAGATCACAAATTGACAGAGCCCTGAATATAGGTTTCTAAACTGTGAAATAAAGGACTTTTCCTAACCAAACTTTGAGGATTAAGGAACTGAGATAGTTGACCAAGAATGGTTAAAAAACCCAGAAACCTGAGAATGGTTTGAAGACAGTTTTCAAAATGCAGTCTTTACAATTTTATATCCAATTTCTAAGAAAAGAGTGCTTCATTTTTGATGACACAGATTCTAATCACATGACATGATGGCAAGGAAAAGCAAAACCTTTCTCTGCCTTCTCACTACCATGGCTGTATAATATGCTTTGTAATGCACATTAAAAAAATAAAAGCAGTGGGTTTTACACATCTTTATTCCTTGTGATGTGCTTAGGGCACCTGTCCTTAATAGGTAATTATGCATGTTTCTAAATAAGACAGCAGACTCTCCTTAACAAAATTTTTAGTTTTCATTTACTCTGAAATAAGCTAGAAACTTAATGAAGACTTAGAACATAAGGATAAAAAAAATAAAATAACAGAAAGAGTACAAACCTCTGATTGTACATGCCCCGGAAATTGTAATTTGCTCTGTAATTGGGAATTGGCTTTGGATCCAACGGCCTGTAGATGGCAGGCTCTCCTCTTTTCATTGCCAGACCATTCAGCTCCACCGTTGGTGTTATACTGCCTGCAAAACACGTTAAGTAAGGTGCTTAAACCAGAAATACTGAAAAGCACACAAGCAGAACTGAGGTGCAAAGAGAGACCTACACGTTATTTTTTTTACTCTTAAATTAAAAAGATGCAACTAAAAAGACATTTCCGTTTCTTTAAAAGACAGGAATATAGATGCCAACTCAATCACAAGCAATGAAAAAGAACATTTAAAAATCTCTCTCAGTGCATTCTCCATGCAGTTTCAGTGGATTAATCTTCACATATGAATGAGAAAGTCAGTGCAATAATGAAGCTGGTTATTCATCTTTCCAAAGTACTTATAATACGTTATGACACTTTATGAAAGAACTGTAAAGATAATAGAACGTGTCTTTCTGCTGAATACCATTAAATAAAACCATGAATTGAGCAAAGAGTCACTGAAACAAGCATGAAGTAACAGGCATTACTGCAGTCATTCAGGAATCTTACAACAAGTTAAAAAAAATGTTTTATTTGCAGGACTTGAAAACTTAAGGCTATGTCTAAGAACTAATGGTCTCATAGGAGTGATCTAACAGACTGAACATACAGCTCCTGGAAATCAGTGCAACTACAGCCGCCTACTGGTGACAGTGCAAAAATAAAAGGCAGCCAATACTTGCATGGTTTCAAAAATGCCACATAAACTACATCTGATTTCTTTCCTTCTTTTTTTTTTTTTTTTAGATAAAAAGTTCAGCTACAGTAATCACCACTTACACTGTTGTAAGAGAATCCTAAATGAGCTAAATGTGCATTCCAATAAAAAGGAGTTAATATATTCTGAAAATATTTTCATGGAGATTCAAATAAATTTACCCTTAAAACAGCTATGATAAATTTTCCAGTCTGACATTGAAGTTTAATATGCCAAATGATGAAAATGTTTATGCAACACTTATCCAAAAACTTATATCAACAACAATTCCTATAATTGCCAGAGCAAGACATCACTATGAATTAAAATTTTTATAAAAATACAAAATATCATTTTGATGAGAAGATACCTGTGCATATACAATGCACCTTTCTTGGAGCAAAATTACAGTGTTAAGGGATAAAATTTTTAATTAATTCTCTTGAAGTCTATTTCTCATATCAGATTTTCCCGCTGACAGCCAAAAAACTACTGAAATTCAGTAATATTCAGTAATGTCGAGAACCAAACTCAGGATCACTTTTCACTGAGGTTTGAGACTCCTGCTTTCTAAGCAGCCAAAGTCAGAGTGACTGTGAAGGAAACAGGGCAAAACCACTGTGCTGAGTCTGAAGAGGCAACGTACTGATCTCCAAAGGAACAAGAGAAGACTACCACAACACTCCCAAACAATACTTCACTGCTAATGCTCAGGATAATATCCACAAGCTCTAAAGGAAATTTATTCCTGCTTTTCTCTTTCCAACACAGAGAAGACTAATTGCAAAATTACTTCATTGTAAGGAAGTGACAGAAGAATACATTTATAAAAGAGGGGGAGGGGCAGACGGAAATTAAAGGGGAAAAAGAGAAAACAGGAAAGAGGCAGGGTGAAAAGGATTCTTAAAAAAATAAAAAAGGGAAGAGATTCTCACCACTTGATCTCCTTTACATTAGTCTGATATGAAGTTATGACTTTTTATCTTTACTGATCAAGACCAAACAGATCACTAAGCATGTGCAAAGATGCGTACCTCAGAATGTTTTGCATGCACTGAAGGCAACTTGTGGGTAACAGCTCAAAAGGAAGGATGCAAGCCATCAGTATACAGTGTTTCTATTATTGAAACATGTTTCTAAAGCCACCTGAAAGCTTTTTGAAAGCACAGGTTGCTCTGAAGGAAAACTCAGCACACAGGAGATTACCTGTCAAAGTTCTCATCCCAAATCCCAGTCTTTTGTTTATGCCAGAGATGCAATTTCACAGGATTGGACTGGATAAAATTTTGAATTTCACTGGAAAGTTAGCTAAAATAACTCTTTGGGAAATGTGTTTTAGTTAATCCTGTCTGGTTTTTTCCTGTCTACTTACTGTTTATCACATACCATCACTTTGCACACATCTAAGCATTACCTAAATAAAATATTCTCTTACAGTTCAACCATTTTAGGTATGTGCATTAAAAATTCTTCTGGGAAAACTCACTAGAGGTTCTGTATTATCCAATGATACAATAGCTATGCTGATTTTCATCCTAAAAATTTAAGTATCTTGTTAAAATTACTTATTTAGTGCTATAATATGCCAAAAATGCAAAAAGATCTAACACACAGAGGAAAATGTCATACCTGGATTATTGTTTACATTGTTTTTGGGTGGTCTAGGCGTTGGTTTGGGGAGGGTAGTTTCATTCAATGCTTTGCTAGCAGCAGCATGTTGGGCCTTTTTAATACTGCTTCCTTCAGCTTCCCATGTCTGTTCTCCAAGAGTCAGCTGCACTGTGAACATCTTCAAAGACAAAGAACAGGTAAATACTGGCAAGATTATCACTGTGGATTAGAACAATCTGTATAAAAGCTTCCAGGGCAGAAGAGAAACCGTGCTCTCTTTTCTTTGTGTTCAACTCCCAGATAACGCATCTGATTCTTCCAGAGATCAGTGAGACCTTATCACCAACACTCGGTCTTTCAAATCACAGAGCAGAATAGTGTAATGGTAATGCCAATTATCAAAGAACAGAATAATATTTAAACCATTTAAGAATTACTTAAAACTGATCCTCTGCTCTTGGAAGAGTATATACAGGTCAGCTAAGAACACATTTCTTCATATATTTGAGTGTTTTTAGTCACTTTACTTGTAGAAAACAAATACTAAACATGCTACTGAGAAAAAAAAATAATTTTCTAATAATTATGAATGAATATAAATGACTACACACTCCTCAAGGCAGCAGAGAATTTGGGCCAGATAGTTTTACACTGTGAATTAATTTCCCACACACCCAGATTTCTAAAAATAATGCCCTTTGTTAGGGCAGAGTCACAACTTAAATATGTTCAAAAAGATAAAGTAAGAAAAAAAAGAAATACTATCTTTTTTTTTTAATGAAACTCCAGTTCTTAATGTAAAATCTAAAGTGAGGACAGGAACTGTAGACACATCCAGAGTTCAGAAATGGACAAATTGATAAAAACCATATATTTCAAAATCTGCAATAGAGGGCTATTTCAAGTAGTATCCATGCCGTGCAAACTGTGTAGATAAAACTCAATGCATGTTTAGGATATTAGATAGAGACCATCTTCTGTATGATACATAAATGTTCTGTTTAAATTTGAGCATCTGAGAACAAGGGGAGAAAGGCTAGGAACTCAGTATATTTGCCATATAATCCCTAGATAAAAGGCAGGATTTAATAGTCAGTTACACACATTAAACTAAGATACATCTACCTCAGAAAACAGATTAAGTTGAGTCAACAGAATAAAAAAATCTATGTATTAATATGAGCAGTACATAAAGAAAATTTTTTTATTTTGACATCTCTCTAATTTTTTAAATTATTTAAACTTTCTAGATCCAGGACCAGGTTTTTAGAGATTAATATGGTGGGCAGCCTTTAAATCTGCCTTCACGTACACATTTGTTTAGCATGTACTTGCAAACAAGCATTTGAACACAAGTATGTGCGTGCCTCCCAACTCAGCCCTGTGCAGACATACACACTGCATTCAAACTGAATGCTATAAATACATACTTGTGTCTTAACTACAGCCTTGAGTTTCGGCCTACTGGAATTTTCAGAAGCACAATGCAAGTCCCTGTATCACAGCTCCTACTGCCATGTTGTTTTTGTCACAGCAGTCACAACAATTTCCTCATGGAAGAAAGAGAGAAATAGTCTCTTAATTTTACACTCTGCCAAACCCTACCCCCCATCTGAAAGTTAAGCTGGGTATTAGAGCTAAATACCCATAATTATATAAATTACCTACAAACATACATCCTTATTACTAAAAGAGTTGAAGTTAATTTCTGGATCTAGAGTTTATACAGTATATTTTGCAAGAAAATATCAGTGCAGTATTTTTATAGAAGGAGGAAAATCCTGAATTTAAATGAAAATATTATTCATAATGGCTATCTACCTATAACTCTTAGTGCTTAGAGCACTAAATAGGAATTCAGGATGATAAAGGGCTTGCTCAGTAAACTTCTGCCAGTCAGAGCTCCTTCTCACTTAACACATCTGCCAAAAAAACTCCTGCAAAAATCTACACCTGCCTAAATCCAAACTCTGGAGCAGCCAATGGAATGTTCAAGTCCTGGAAAACCAGAGCTAGTAGTTCTGCTATTGACTGAGAGACATTTCTCACCTGAGGAAATTTCTATTCTTTACACCCAACATAATTTACCTGATGACCAGAGAGCAGAAATGCAAAGGCCACCACGCTTGTGCTTGTTTTTATTCTGCTGTGTTTGTAAGATCACTCTCTCTAAGCTCTGACAACTCTTTACTCCTCACTTCTTCTATTTAAAACTTTCTCTCCTTCCCAGGCTTTTGAAGTGCTACATCTCTTACTCCTTTCTCTCTTCTCTGTACCACCATTCACTTTCTTTTGCCACTGTTCCTTTTAAATTTGTGTCCTGAAATGACACTGACATAGAAGAATAGAAGACATGACCAATCTGACTAACGTACTCCAAAACATCATTTATGCTAATAAAGATTTTCTGATTTTTCTTATGATGAAGAATCCACCTGAAGGGCAGACTCCTAGAAACCCCAACTGCGCTGTCAAGAAGAGCCACTTCTCTCCCAACTGTTTCTAGTTTTCCATTTCACTTCAATTGTCAAAACTTACTTTCCAGAGACACGCAGAAAAAAAGGGTATAAAAATTTACTAGCATTTGTGTTCACGAAACAGACAGCTACCTGGTAGAGCATGTCTGAAAATTGTAAAAACCACCAGTGGTCAGGAACAGAGTATATGTAGGAGCAAAGCAATGTGAGAAGCTCCTTGAATGGCAAAGAGCAACAGCAGCATTACATCCTTCAGGTCATGATTCCCAGGACAGATTCAGGTCTGTTTCACATATTCTGTCAGCTGTATCATCATATTACTAGCAAGATGATATACTAAACTGCTAAGAGAGTCATGATAAATTGTATTTCTTTCTTCACTTTTCATAGGTCACAACCTGCATAATCTTATTAATATCACCCTTGCTCTTCATCCATTTCTCTTTTGTTTATCTCACTGCACAGATCAAACTTAGACTTAATATCCTTCTGAGTCTATAGAGCACATAATTATATTTTTTTTACCACTATGAACACAACTAAAATAATGAGGCAAATTGAAAAACTAAGAATTGAAAATTTAAGAACTTTATTGATAATCTGGCTTTCAGAAGAGCAGACTTAATTCATTTCACTGATATCAGTTCCTTTAAAAGTAATAACAAGTATATCATAGAACCAATAAAGTTGGAAAAGATTATTGAGTCCAAACTTTGGCCAAACACCACCTCACCATAGTATTAAGTGCCACGTCCAGTCATTTCTTGAAAACTTTCAGGGATGGCTATTCTATCACCTCCCTGGGCAGTCCATTCCAATGCTTAACCACCCTCTCAGTCAAAAAATTTTTCATTATGTCCAGACTGAACCTTCCCTGGCACATCTTGAGGTTATGTCCTCTTATCCTGTTAATTGCTTGGGAGAAGGACCCCCTTCCATATGTGAACTACTTACTTCTTATCCTACTAAAATTTTAAGAATAACATGAATGTCATATTACTCAAATCTCATTACTGCTGAGAAATGTAAACAGCCAAAACCACACCACAACCAAAGCAATTATTTTTTCACAGAAATGAAAAAACAAGGTAACAAAATAAACACAATAGCGAGAAGTTACAGAAAGCCCAACAGATTTAATATGCTTTACCCTAAAACAAATCAGCCTGTTTACCAAACTGGTGCCAAACACCTCCAGGAAGAGGAAGAGCACTTCCATTTCCATTCATAATGAGGGATGCTAAAAGCAGCCCCAAACCTGCTAACATCATTTCCACCACTATAAAGCGTTCAGCAACGCCAGCCAGAGCAGAAGCTCAGTGATTTGTATCAGTTCTGCACTAGCTGGCAACATAATGTGCAACACAGAAGCAAGGGGCAAGGGCAGAGACAGCCCACCAGGAGCTGCAATTGTTACTAATCTAGACCCTGAACCCACTGCCTCATGTGATTCGGCCACTCCAGAAATACTAAGTACAAAGCAGCTACTAATTCTGCCAGTGTCTCATTCAGACTTTTCCAGGATTTTTTTCCTCCACGAGTTTGCTCTTAACTAGGGAGGAAATTCAAAATCATATCCGAAAATTACCACAGTAATAAAGTCTGTGCCCTAGAATGCAAGATTAAAGACAGAGTATCAACTTCATGGAAAAAAAATTGCATCAATGAGCACTTTAAAAAATGTCATGAATTTGTCACCGCATTACCATGCATTTGTCACTGCATTACCATGAAACAAATGCAGAGGTGGTTATCAGAGGCATGCTGACTGCGGAGAAAGATTCAAGCAGCCTAAAAATCAAGTGCTCCAGAAAGATTAAGGAAGGGTGGTGATACCCTGAAAAGACTTCCACAATGTCTTTCAAAGACCAGCAAATATAAACTCAAAGATGAGAGACTTTTGAGGTACAAAATGACCTACAGGGCTTCAAAAGAAATACAGGCATACTTTCCCGAAGTGTGGTAAAGAAAAAAGCAGAAAAATAAAGAACAATAAGAAAGTCCTTACACTAGAAATGTAGCTGGGTTTGACAAGCACACTTGTCCAAACCATGACATTATTTGTTCAGCATGTAAGGTATGGCTCATCACCTGGAACTGTGACCTTACCTTGGCATGAGCAGGCCCTCTTTCATTCAGAAGCTTATACTGGGGTTGAATTCTATTGAAACGGGCTAACTCATTTACCAGACACATTGGAGTTTTCTCTTTGGGGTTTGCCATGTTATCTTGGAGAGGAGCTGTAAATAAAGAGTCTGTAAAGTTTTTGTGGAGAAATGTATTCTTCGCAACTTCACAAAGCTTTGCAAAAGCAGCATGCTTAGAAAAGAAAATACTTTGGCTAAAACACAATTTTTGCATATATGCTAAATACAAAGTTTAAATACCATTTCTATATTAATCACATATGTATTTTACAGTAACAATTTTGATTACATGCAAGTAAAAAAGCCCCAAAACTATTTCTTTCCAAAATGTCTTTATAAAAGATGACAGTGCAGGAAAGCATATGCATATTCTATATTTTCTGTGTCACCAAAGTTTACTGTCAGGATTACACTGGTTCCTGGAATTGACTACTCTTTCAGAATGGTTTTTCCACACTTTGAAGCAGAAGTGGATAGCATAAGAGCTATGAGACAATACAGTAGATGAAACTCTGTGGTCCCCACTTGTTTCTGCTCCCTTCTTCCCACTGTTTTAGATTTTTCTCACAATAATGAAGCCACTCACAGAGCACTCCCATAGAACACCTCCCCCTTTAAGGATTTTGTTCTGCTTTTTTTTAGACTATGTCACTTTCTGCAGGTTTTTTGCAATTTATTTGTGTATATCCCTAACACATACATATTTCTTGCTTAAATTGTTAGGACAACACTTCTGCATTTTATATCCAGTTCATCATATGAACTACAGCATTTATTAGGCCACAAAGGAAACACCAAATACTGCCAAGCAGTCAGAAGACATTCTGTTCTAGGGAAGAGAAATAAACTTGGAGACCTTCCTGCCCCATTAAAACTTCCCTATAAAAGATACACTCATAATTCGACAAAATAGACATGTTCTTTTCTGAGCTTTTATATCATTGATCAAAACTTCACTGCAAATCTGAGTTCAAGCAAAGAAACTAAACTGAGTAAACAGTTTATTTAGCCAAAACTCTTTTCTACGTGTATTTTCTCCTTTATTTTAATCCTCTTTTAGACCCAATTGTTATCTTTTTAAATTAACAAGTCATCAAAAAGATTAATTTGAACACCAAAGAAAATACACCTGTACCAACTTACCTGGTGAGTTGTTCAAAGACGCGGGATCCACAAGGCTGGCAGTAGGACTGCTACAGCTGGCAGCCGATTCCGAAATGGATCCATTCATTGAGGATGGCAGACTCAGTGTATTTGTAGCTGTAACTGGCAGGGGTAGCACCATAGGGGCCATGGTGGGTCCAGACAGGTTTGCTGTAGTCTGCATTTTAACTTGTGCCATTGCCTGTCACTGCAATAAACACATTATTATCAGCAGAACACTTTGCATTTTGAGTGTCAAGTGACTACAGTGGTATTAGCAACACTCCTTTTTTGCTCCTGGATCTGGGTCACAAAACCGTCCACAAAAGTCATGCCTCTGCAAACATTACTTCCAAATGGATACACAGAGAAACAGAGCTCAGAGCCAAAGCACATCACTGGAGAAGAACCTGCACACCCTGGCTCCAGGTTCTGTTTGCCAGTGGTGAGGTCACTCTGCCTGAAATACGGCAGGAAGAATTACTATTCTAGAATAAAATTCCACACAATTATTGTACAGATGAGATAAGCACCTGCCAGTACCTTCAAGAGAGGATGACTTTGTAACCAACTGCCATAGAAAACTTGCAAACGTTTGTGACTGTTTTTCCAGTAAAGTGCACCTAAAGTACCAAATAAGGCAACAAGAGAAAATCCCTATTTCTTTGGCCTGTTATCAAACTAGAAAAGAGAAAAAAAAAGAAAAAAAGAAAAGAAAAGAAAAAAAAAAAAAAAAAAAAAAAAAAAAAAAAAAACCCCCCCCCAAAAAAAAAAAAAAAAAAAAAACCAAAAAAAAAAAAAAAAAAAAAAAAAAAAAAAAAAAAAAAAAAAAAAAAAAAAAGCCACCCCCAAATAACAAAACAAAAAACCAACCAACCAAAGGAACACTAACAACAACAACAACAACAACAACAACAACAACAACAACAACAACAAAACCCCAAAACCAAAGATGCAAGTTCTTAAAAAAAATCACTGCTTATTCAGTCAACAGGTAGAGTACTTGAATCCTTGTATAAATTACTGGCAGAGGTACTAGGATTTCCTAAACTAGCCTTTAATCCAATGGCTAAAACATTTACCTGGAATATGCCAGGTACTAATTATCTCTTTTCATCTGCCCAAATTAGTTCCTTTATTGGCAATACCTGTTCTCAGGCTAGGTCTAAAAGCATAAATAAACCAGTGTCAGGGCACAACTCCTCTATACTATTCACTGAGAGTATGTTACATGGCAAAATTTGGGCTACTGGCTAAAAACTACTGCTGCAAAAACCATGCAGGAGCAGTTCAGAGACCTGCAGCCATCCCAGGTAATCCACTCAAGTGAGAGAGAAACCAGTCATTGCCAGTCATCTGGGAAAAAGGTTTGGGCTTCTCCTGTGCCATAAGGAGCATGGGAATATATTTCACTCAGCAGCATGGACAGACTATAGTATTTAGGGTTCATACATGTGAGACGATCTGTACAGAGCAGACAGAGAGACAAAACCTGTGTGAGCCAGCAAGCGGCCTGGGCAACTGGGACTTCTCCCAGCAGCAGCTCTGGTCCCGCTGGCTAAGGCAGAGCAGTGGTTCAGCTCTCATCCATCACAGGCAGCACCCCTTACCACTAAGCTCTTTGCTCCTTCTGGTGGGTAAGTCTCTCTCTCTAGCCAAAAACCCCCCATCCACCACCTGAAAAGCTTTCTAACACAGGGCTTATTGAAACAAATAAAACTATTTAAAATTTTTTGATTACCATCAGTATTTTTCCGCTCCGCCCCCCCCCAAGCCATTAAAAAATATCCAAGTATCTTTATTCAGAGGGACAGTATTGTTGTATTAAGATCCCTAATCACTCATTACACCATGGAGTACAAGTATTTTAACACAGTTGCACTAGTATAATGAAAATACTAAATCCTATTACTGTGACTCTATGCTTTGGAGAAGAGATTCAGACTGGAATGCCATTTTTATTAGTAAGGAAAGACAGATAACTGATTCAAATCTCTGGAAAGGCAAAAGTAGAAAAAAAAAATTTAAATTGAGATGCAGTCACCTGCCCTTTTCATAAGTATCTTCAGTAAAATACTAATAATGACAGATTTAAAATATACATACACAGTTAGCCAAGATATATTCAAATACCTCATGTGTTCAAAAAAATATATACTAAATTCATGTTGTAAAAAATCCTACTATCACTTTACAGCAAATGCCACACAATACAGCAGTATTGTTAGAAAGGCCTAACTTAAAGACTGAGCAGGTGTAGAACTATAGAGGTCTTTGGTATACAACATGTCTACTTCCAATTTTAAATACATTAATATAATCAGCAATTAATTGAAAAACTCTCTTAATTGTAAACATCAAAGTCAATGATGGCAGAATCAGGCCATATGTTTCAAACATATTTAAAATGAAACCAACATAACATGAAATATCATCACAATAACTGAAGTCTAAGAAACTCACAGTATTTACAGCATTTTAGCTTACAAACATGAGTATAAAAAAGGCATCACTCATATGGTACTGCATGAAATACTACTGAACACCTGGTCTTGAGCCCTGCCAGTTGTGAATTACCATCTCAGCTTCCAGTATTTTAAAAGTTTATTCTGCATGAAAGTAGAACTTACTAATGTTCTACAGTACTGATGCTCTAAAGAGAGAAATTGTGTGATGGGTCCTTTCCTATTAAGGATATAAAAAGAAAAATCAGTTTAAGAATAGTATCAAAGGACTGTAAAAATGAACACGATAAGGTTCAGGTTTAAAAAAAGACACTAAAAGTAAAGTACATAGAAAATTCAATTCTGAAATCAGAATTTATCATAACATTTTGGGTGCTGGGTTTTTTTAATATATCTAAAGCTGCAGAACTCCTACGAGAAACTGTAATTTGTACATTAATCTGTATAAGCAAAGATGCCCAGGCAGTAGTATAATCGTAGGGACTAACTCTGAAGCAGATGAGATATGGAGATAATTAATTTGTAATCAGTTCTAAAAATCCAGTAGTAGAGAGAGACAACAGAAAGAATACAGTTGATATAGTGATGGCATGTCATTTTCACACTACCAGGCAGCCAATCTCCAATGTCGTAACAAAAGGTGACAAAAACTCTACGTTCCACCTTTTCTTTACATTTTCTTTACATATATACACACCAGTGTTGTACTATTTTATAAACAGTCAAGCAAAAACATTTTGGGGCCTTTTAGCCACAAGCACAAACATAATAAAATACACTGCTACATAAAATGCAGCCCTTGAGGGAGAGAGATTTCACTAAGCTGGTCAGAGATGAAATGCAGTTATATAATCAAAATACTTTTAAATCTTCTATGTGGATATTTTTGAAAAATCTGGCATATACAACAGAGATGGTTTATTTAGGATACTAAGATTACATTTAGAAAAGTCCCCACACCCCATTTCAGGTGGCTAACCCAACTCATATCTAGGAAATTCCTACACCCAAGTGTCTCCAGAGAAGCTTCCTTCAGCAGTGGTTATGGACACTTGTACCTCTCAGAGAAAGCTGGACTGCGCAGCTGTGCCTCCCAGCTTTGTGCCTTTACTCAGCTACCACATCAAGACACAACAGAAATTATATTTCTTAATATTTTAATCACACCTGCCTATCCAGTAGAAGTCTGCAAGTTGCAGTGCTGCCATTTTTGTAAGGCTACACTCCAGGGCTTATGTTGCCTTAGGAGATGCTGCAATGCTTTCTCCTCGTAGTCTCACCCACACAGATGCAGTAAAAATGCAATAGCAAACACTGAAAGGGATGCAAATATACTAGAATTGCATTTTACTTCACTTGCCCTTTTGAGCACTTAGTATCCAGGCAGCTACACAAGTTTCTTTAAACAGTTGGTATTGACTTTCTTACTAAACTAGGTAAAAGCTGTGAATTTTCCTGACAAACTAAAAATGATCAAACCAAAACAAACTCACACAAAAACAACAAAACTAAATTCCTCACATTTTAAAATGAAAATATTGCTGTAAAAAACTCCATTCATTTTTTTATATATATCAGGAACCATTACATAACATAATGTTGTAGGTTGACCATGTCTGTATACCAGGTGACCACAAAAGCTGCCCTATCACTCACCACCTGTGCTGGACAGGGGAGAGAAAATATAATGAAAGACTTGTGGGTCTAGACAAGTGCATGAAAATATCACTCACCAGTTACTGTCACATGCAGAACAAACTCAACTTGGGGAGATTAAGTAGATTTATTATCAATCAAATCAGAGTAGGAAAACAAGAAATAAAAACTAAATCTTGAGAACACTTTCCTCCCACCCATCCTTTCTTCTCAGCCTTAACTTCACTCCTGAATTCTCCACGACCCAGAGGGATGGAGAATGGGGGTTACAGTCAGTTCCTCACATGTTGTTTCTGACACTCCATCCTGCTCCAGTGTGGGGTCCCTCCCACAGGCGACAGTCCTCCACAAACTTCTTCAACATGAGTCCTTCACACAAGCTGCAGTTCTTCAGGAACTGTTCCAGTGTGCATCCCTTCCACAGGGTAGCATCCTTCAGGAACAGAATGCTCCAGTGTGGGCCTCCCACAGGGTCACAAGTCATGCCAGTAAATCTCCTGCAGCATGAACTCCTCTCTCTCTCCATGGGGCCACAGATCCTGTGAGTCTCCTCTATGGGCTGCAGGTGGATCTCTGCTCCACCATGGACCTTCACAGGCTGCAGGGGCACAGCTGTTTCACCATGAGCTGCACCACAGGCAGCAGAGGAGCCTCTACTCTGGCACCTGAAGCACCTCCTCCTCCTTCTCTTGCACTGACCTGAGCGTCTGCAGAGCTGTTTCTCTCACATATTCTCACTCCTCTCCTCTCTCAGTGCACTTTCTGTTTTGCAGCAACCTTTCCTGCTTCCTAAATCTGTTATCCCAGAGGCATTAGCAACAACACTGATGGGCCCCGCCTTGGCTGGCAACAGGTTCATCTCGGAGCCAGCTGGGACTGGCTCCATCGGACACAAGTGAAACTTTTGGCAACTTCTCATGGAAGCCACTCCTGTAGCCCCCCTTGTTGCCAAAACCTGGTCATGCAAACCCACTACAAATATTTAGTTACATTTACAGACACAGAATACTTTTAAAAACTGTGAATACGCTTGTATCATGCTAAAAGCACCATGCAGCATAACGAATTAGTTAGCACTTTTCCTGACTATTATTACTTTTTATATTTTTCTGGAATCATTTTATAGCCTTAGATCTTGTGACATAAAATATGAATTAAATGCTCAGGTGAAATGATTCTTAGACTATGCCACAGTAATTGAATAAATAAAGACAGATAATGTAGATAAAACACCACAAAAGACAGAAAGCATGGACAATGAGTTTTCAAACCAAACACACTTGTACAATGCGGGAAAATCAAAAAAGAAGTATTAGAAAGACAAGTTGCATGAACAACCAACAGATACAGAAACTAATGACCTGAACAGTCAAAACAGAAGGCTGGACTTCATCTATCCAGAAAGTGAAAATGCACATATGAGCAGAGTCACCACACTTTCACACTGCTCTGTCGTACAACCCAGAGTACCAAATCTAGTCTGTGCACAAGCATGTAAGGGTGACACATACTACATACTTGTGAGGGGCTTTACAAAGGGAACAACTGAGGGCCAGTCACTGCAGAGCATGAAAAATTACTTGGAATATCTTGTATTTTATATAACCAAGAGTTCTGCTTATACCTTCTAATCAGTGTTCATTTTTCACAACAGTATTACATTAATGATCCCAGATCCCTTTCTGCAGAACTGCTACCCACCAAGTTACAGCCTGTGCTCTCTTTGTGAATCTGTTTCCTAACTAATGAGACTTTGTTCTTGTCTTCCTTGAATTTTCTTATTAGAAAAACCCCAAAAAACAGGAAAAAGAGAAAAAGACAATCATTTAATTTTTTCAAGATCACATTGAATTTTAATTCTAATTCCAAAATGTTTGTAAGTCTCCTCTAAGCCTGCTTTATAGCTTCTACAATTTTAATAAGTGTACTGTTTCATCCACATCACTAATGAAAATATTGAAAGGTACAGGAACAGCAATCCAATAGACTGGGAGCAGTGCCTAAGCAGGCAGCATCTCAAGGGTTTTTTGCAGACCAATCCCCACTTTGGTTAGAAGCTTGTTAATTCTTCTGTGAAAGTCCCAAGTCACAGAAGTCTAATAGTTAATGGCTTCCTAACTAAGAAGTGTTTGGTTTTAGTTTTAGCCTTAAAATTCCATTAAATGCTCTGTTCTCCGTCTATTCTCCTGATATTAATTCATTGGTTCAGTTGCCAAAAAAGCATAAAAAACTGCCTAAAGGTAAAACATATTTCTGGTGTGCCATTTCTCACATTTACAGCAAATATTTGACATTTGTGGACATTATTATAAGAAGTACTACAGAAGTCCTAAGCTTTATGTAATTTCTTTTTCCTGTGTTATATCTAGCAGCTTATTTATGGCTGACAAAAACCACACAGCTCTGCATTACCTTCAGAGCATCTTAATTAGAACTTTTGGTTTCTAAAACCAAGCAACAAGGTGGCCACACACTAGCCGTTCAGGAAGAGTATGACTTAAAGCAACAATCAACAGATGATTATCCAGACTTATTAGCAAAATTTATCTTATTTATACATTTTAAATAGCAAAAATTAAAATACTAGGCATGAAATTGCACAGGGCTTATGTTTTTTAAAAGATATATTTTTCTATACTACTGCTGCTCCCCACTGTTTGTCCTTCCCATTTGCTCCTCCATCAATTTTGTTGCTTTTTGCCAACAGCCAAACTGATCTAATGACTTCCTGCCATAGCAAGGGACAAACCCATGTCCTCTCTTCCCTGCTGCAAAAAGCCAACACTTTCTGTCCATCTCACTGAATCAGTTCATGTGGCAGGTAAAGAGAAAGACCAGAGGAGCATCTGTGTCTGTACAAGGAGGGCCACAAACTCCTGACCTGGAGTGGGTGCAAGGAATTAGCCCTTTTAACTCCTGCTAATCAGCTTAGCTTTGCTGTCAAGCCATACACTGAAGTTCCTCTCTTTCACACTGTTCCTCACAAAGCCCATGAGCTCATCCCAGATGATTACATCTTCAGAAACCTGTGGCCTCGTTTCTTTTTTTTACTATGCCTTACAATAGAGAATCTTAGTTTCAATGGATATATGAACATAGCTACCAGCTAATTAACAGCTAAGTAATACGTGACAGCAAGTGAAATGATGCCTTAAAAGCGCTTTACTTTGCAGAAGTACAAGATGAGTGGAGGAGAAATCACTAACTCTTTTATTTTCATTGTTTTGGTAAGATATTTTACAAGCAAAGGAAGTGACACAGAATATTAGGGACTAATACTCAAAATCTGAGGAGCTGCAAGGCTTACAATAAAGTTCCCCTTCTTGCTTAATGTTAAATCCAGACCCTGAAAACTAAATACTACAGTTCCTTACAATTTGTTTCCTCCGCTCTTGGACTGGAGCAGAAAAGGGTTGTAGATAAAGCCCCAGGAAGGCAAGGAAGGGCCAAGCAGCTGCAGCGAACACCAGGTCACAACATTGAATCTCATCACACATTCAGGTATTACCACCCATGGAGGACTATCCTTTGCCAACTCTCATGTATAATCAGTAAGAACCTTCCTGAGGAAAGGAAGGAAGGTATTTTTGGAAGAAAAAAATCAAGTAGGAAATCGACAAAAAATCTGCAGTCATATTTTTCAACCACTTCTTCAAACAGCAGTCAGCTCAACCTCCCTTCTGAATTATTACACAGAACAGGCACATTAAACAACATAAAAGGACTTAAAACTCAGAAAACTGAGGTAGAAACTGCTTCATCTTGCATACTTCTTTCATCATGAAACCATATCAGTTCCCTAATTTCCAATACGATGTCAATCCAATTTGCTATAAAAAACGTGCAAGTCTCTAAATCAATGACCACATTACCATTATCACAGAATCGCATTATGTGGGAGTACATATTATTTATATCTGTCACTGATTCAATCCTTCTCTAAAAACTCATTTTAAAATTGTTTCATGTAAATTTGAAAAGAAAAGTGAAAAAACAAGCTAGAAAAATAAGGCAGCTAATTGTGGAATCACAGACAAAACCTAAAGATTTTCTTGATCAAGAAAATGGCCAAAGCTGGGGCCTTTAACTGCCATTTAATTATGATGTATTAGCAAGAGGGCTAGAATAGAAGTCTTACCCTGCAATCAAGATTGGATTTATACAACTTGAAATACATAGAATATGTCACAGAGTAAATGTAATAAGCAAACATTTAGGATATAGGAAATTGCTCAAACCCCTACAGCAAAGTCAACTAATATGAAAAATCAGTGATCTGCAAAGCACATGCACAGTACCTCTCACACCAGCACAGTTACCCATATCGTATGGCACTGCTGTACAGTGAGATATGAGGATTCAGATAAGGATTAAAGACATCTATAATTCAGGTTTACAAATATAAGCAAGATGTCTAAATTGTTACTGGACTCTAAGGAAATACAGCATAGAATTACCATGGCTTACCAGAGTGTATTGGGTTTGCATGGCCAAGCTTTGGCAGTGGAGGGTTACAGGGGTGTCTCCTGTGACAACCTGCCAGCAGTTTCCTCTGTGTCCAGCAGAGCCAACCCCCGGCAGCTCCAAAGATGGACATGCTGCTGGTCAAGGCTGGGCCAATTAGAAACGGTGGTAAAGCCTCCAACATATTTAAGAAGAAGAAGAAAAAGTTCTTGTGCAGTTGTTATTGTGGGCAGAGAAGAGCGGGGTGAGAATATGTGAGATTAACAGGTGTGAAGACACCAAGGTCAGTGCAGAAGGAAGGGGAGGAGGTACTCCAGGCACCAGAGCTGGGATTCCTCTGCAGCCCGTGGTGATGGCCATGGTGAAGCAGCTGTGCCCCTGCAGCCCATGGAGACGCAGAGATCACCTGCAGCCTGTGGAGGAGCCCCACACTGGAGCAGGTGGATACCTGAGAGGAGACTGTGAGGCCATGGGAGAGGGGCCCTGCTCCTATGCTGGAGCAGCCTGTCTTGAAGGACTGAGCTGCATGGAAGAGTGACCCATGTTGCAGCAGTCTGGGGAAGACTGTTGCCTGTGGGATGGACTCATGTTGGAGAAGCTCACGGAGAACTATGTCCTGTGGGACGGACCCCACGGTGCAGTAGGGGAAGGACTCCTCTCCCTGAGCAGCAAAAGAAAAAGCAAGTGATGAACGGACTGTAATTTCTGTTCCCTGTCTCCTTCTGCTGCTGGGGTAGAAGGAAGAGCTGAGAAGGAGGGGGGGGGGGGGGAAGAAGG
>VZTR01011706.1:387672-398088 GCA_013400775.1 Chaetops frenatus
AGGAAGAAGGTGTTTTTAAGGTTTTATTTCACTTCTCATTATCCTGCTCCGATCTCGTTAGTAATATATTCAATTCATATCTCTAATCTGAGTCTGTTTTGCCTGTGATGGTATTTGGTGAGTGATCGCTCCTGGTCCTTATCTCAACTCATGAAACTTTCATTATACTTCCTCCCCCCTGTTCAGCTGTGGAGGGGAGTGAGAGAGCAGCTTCGGTGGGTGCCTGGTGTCCATCCAGGGTCAACCCACTACAGTCTTTTAAAGACCCAATACACAATGCCAGCTGATATACCACATTTGGATACCTGCCTATTCCATCAGCTGCTGCTTCAGGCAGCAGACACCCTCTCTGAAGACCCATGCCACATCTGACACTGCATGTGGCATGTCGTTCAGAAAAACTCTGACATGAAAAGGCAATGAAATGGCAATAATGTACATGTTTAAAGAAATGTACTACACCACCTGTCAGTACAGCCAGCAGACTCACGGAGTTATTCAAGGTGATCAACAAGTAGGCTTCTCATTTTGGATTAGCTAACCACACAACTGAGTGGCAGCTGAGAAGCAGACAGGGTAACTTAGTGTCTCAAACCACATAAAATGCCAAAATATAGGTAGCTGAATCCTACCCAAAGTCTACTGCCAAACTTGTCTTTAACAAGTAAGTGATCATGGATGTTACTAAAACTAACACACACAATTACAGAAGTAAATAAGCTCCCTTTCAGAGAGACTCCCCACTTAAAATACTTGCCTAAGACATGTCTTTTTGTATGGAATGATGGAAAATGCAGGGGTTAGGGCACTGACTACAGCTGTGCACATTTGCATGAGCAGGAGTCTAAAAACTTGTAACAAGAGAAACTTAACAGAAAGTGGAGCATACTGACAGGCAGGAATGCAACTCTTCCCTTGCTTCCCTGGCAACAGCGAGGTTGACATGAAAAAGCTGAGAAAAGAGCAACTCAGGCCACAGTGCATCTTACTGTGTGCAGCAAATCTAACAAACCCAGACTGTACACATGGCTAATTTTCTCTTCTAACAGAGAAATCAGTCAGGTCCTGTGTATACCAGACAGCCACTTGAAGACTCAAGTGGAGTTTTCACAGACAGACATGAAACAGAGGTCCTAAGTAGAGAAACTTTACTAATATTTGTCTAGAAACATGATGGGCAAAAGGATTGCTATTCTGTATTAAAATGGTAAAGGAGATCAATCAGATTATCTACTTGAATATTTCAATGCCAGAAGAAAGCTAAAAGATAAAGAAAGCCAATCTGTTGCAGCAGAAACTGAGACAGTTTGGCATCTCAAAACATTTCAATCTGTTTATAACCTAAAGCCCAAGGAGGAAAATCAGTCTGGTTTATATAAATGTTTGCTACCTTAAGATCTCATCAGAAAGTCTCTCTCAATTTATTGTTCCTGTGCAGAAAACAGAGAAGATGGTATAAAAGCCAAGGAAATTTCCAACAGCCAGTACAAGCTAACCCAGTTCTCACAGTGCCACAAATTTTAAGCCCAGAAAAGACTGAATCATCCAGACAGAATATTGGTTCAGACACAGCCATCAGTTTGACCCAGCCAAGATATCCTGAATTACTACAGAGAAGAAAATGTGAAACTCCTTCATGAAACAGCAAGGTGATCATCAAAGTTTTCTTTGTGGGAGGCCTCCCCCATCCAAAACTCATCATGGTTTGAGGTAGATCCCAAAAACTAGCTTATAGGTGGCTATAATGTTTTTCAGATCAGAGGCAGGACACACACACACCACCCAACACTAGAGGTAATATCCTTTTTGTATTTGCTTCCTGCACCTGAGAGCAAGCACTAACCCAAAGCACAAGAGCCAGCAGTCCAGTGCCCTAACTCCTCAGCTCTCTTCCTTACCATTACTCTAAACTACTTATGACTTCCTGAAAACTGGAAACTTGTATCTCCCCCAGACACTCTGTGATACATAGTCATATCTGTAACACTTTCAAAAAGATTGAGAGGTCATCATACCATCTTACTCTAGATACAGGTAATTCACATTTGGCCTTGTGTTAAACAAAAATGAGTTAGTCAGCTTTCCTGAAGAAAAATAGCTGAATAGAAGGGAAGCCTAAGCCACTAGTTTAACAATCAATAATCAGTTTAGAAGTGGAGAAGGGGACTAAGTAAATGAAAAAAGCATGACTCAAACTTGACACACTGATGCTTCAGACTGGTTTGTACCAAGGCTGTAACTGGTTTGTTATCTGTGATAATGGAATCTAATCTGAGGTGCTTCCAAAAGTCTAACTTTTGATTTAATTAGTATTTTGAAACTTCTCTCATATATATTTCTAAAAGCTGCACTTTTTTACAAATTTGTGCTAACAAGTAGTAGTTACATTCCTAAGATCTCTAATAAGCTTTGACTGATTTTAAATTACAAAATACTCTTACTCTAAGTAAAACATCCCTCCAACCGTGATTTTGTTCTGAAGAAAGAAAAAAATTACTTCTTGACTTCAGTTCCTAACTAGAAACTGCATTTTATTAATGGAATTCAGAAAATCATCTCAGTTTTCCTTGACTGCCTGTGACAAACTACTTCTCATATAATTTGAAGTAGCAAATTTGGTGAAGTAGCGGAAACGTGCCTTTTTCTTTGAAAAGAAGGTACAGCTCCTGCTACCAGCCCTCCTCGTGCTGTAGTCAGCTGGTTATAATTAACAGCTACAAGATCCTCAGAGAAGGCCGTTTCAGTGGACAAAGCAACAGGTGTTAGACTCTATTGTTAGAAGTAGATAAAATTCTGGTTTGTGTGCCTTTTTTTGTTCTCCATGAGTGTATTTAAACAAAACCACTGTATTTGACAGCTAAAGTGATGAATGTCCTCGCTGAAGTCTCATACAGCTTCCAAGAAGTTGCAGCTCCCAGAAACAGCTGGGGGGGTCAAATTGCCACCTTCTGTTCCTGAAACATTCCTGGATTTCCCCTTTCTCTCAACTCTTCCATAGACAATTTTTGAATTGCTTGGATATCAGATAATGTTGACATACACTCCATACAGAGACTAGCTCCCTGCTCACTGGGGGACAGGATTGGACCTCTGCTTACAGGCACAAAGCACCTTGTGAGATCAGGAGTTCTGCATTGATTTGCCAGAGCCTCCTCCCTATAGTAAGGGCAGCTCTCCTTAGTCAATGAATAAAGGTAAAATAATTCCTGAGTATTGGATTGAGCCTACCAAGTACTCTGAAGATAAGCACAAAATCTAAGATTTCAACTGGAGAAAATTAGGTTTAAAGACGCTGTGTCTGGGGGCAAAGTCTAGAAATCTTGCAAGATTTATGACAGGAGCCTGGCTCAACAGTGGAAACAGAGTCCAAAAATTAAGGAAGTGGGCAGATCATACATAACCTATGGTGACATGGGGCAACTAACGATGGACTCCAACAAAGATGGGAAGAGACGTGTCTGAGAGAGTTTAAGAGCAAACCAAAGGAGCTAACAGATCCAGTTACATGCAGCAAGCAGCTATCAAAGACTCCTCAAACATCCTGAGAATGAAAAGAATCATCCACAACCCAGCAAATTTCACCAGGACAGTAATAACCGACTTATTCCTTGTCCAAATCCTTGCTTTGGACAGAAATTATGAAGTTGCACAACGAAGCATAATCAAATAAATTACTTATCTTTGGAAGAAATACAGATAATGGAAGATTTTGACAATCCAGGAAGAGGAAGAAAATCCAAGTGGCAAAAAAAATTCCTAGTGGTATACTTAACAGATCCATTTAGAGTTAGCAAAGGCAGAAAACACTGAAGAAAAACTGGACATATGATCAATGCTAAACATTAGCTGAATACTATAAACTCCCCACAAATGCAGCTTCAGCACAGAGGCCACACACCACTGGCAGGATGGCAAAAGGTTATTTCTGGAGTTGAATCAACAAGCAGGATACTAAAGTAACAACTAACAACAGAAAGGAAGAGTGCTGGTAAAAAGACATTTGGTTCAAATTGAACACACTGTGAGGGCACAGAACCAGCATAACAAAACTAGGATTTTTCCTCCAACTACTGTTTAGGAGCACTAAGTAGGATACATCATAAAATAGCAAATAAGAGACCTCCATCTAAACAGCTGATGATTCAGAATAACTTGTTTCCCCAGACCAAAGGAAGTTATATGTGTAACTACTACAGGAAAAAAATGTAAACAAACAGAATTAAATTTTGGAATTGTCTCAAGTATTTTTATGCAGATAAAGTCAGAATAAAACAAAGGATAATTCTGGCTTACAGTGCAAGTGGATGCACTGGTAACATAAAATGATTCAAAATACTAGGAAAGAGTGCCTCGATTTGAGCAAAAGCAAAAAAGAATTTTGTATTTTTTAGGAATAGCAACACGATAACATCATAGGCTCATGACTGACCTAGAGGATGGATGGGTAGATGATGCTCTGAGCTGCCCTTCAAAGGAATGTCCTTCTTACCACTTGCTGTACTTTCAGGACTCCAGAGCCATTAGACTCAGCAGGGTAAAGTTACCTTTTGTGACTCTAGAATCACCCTAAACTAGCATAAAAGAACAAACCAGCCTTTGAATTTGCAGGGAGCTAACACTTCTGTTCACTCCTAAGACTCCTGCTCTTTACCTTCCAAATCAAAATCAAATAAACAAAAAATACTTCAGAAGGGAAACAGGACCCCATTTGCTAGGATCCCCAAAAGAACATGTGCTATTAGGCTACAAACAGATGCCTAATACAGTCTAACCCCCTGCAAAAATGGATGTTCCTTGTTAACAAAGGGTCATGCTCCTATCCCAAGAGTCATACAAAGTCTGTCTAGGTTGCAATGACATGAAGCAGAAGTTTAGAAGTGCTGACCCCAGAGCTGTGGAGCAGATCTGCAATCCAGCACAACAGCAAAGACACTGCATTCAAAATACAAGAGTAGGCCCTGGAACTAGAACTGCCTCAGCTAACCCTGTTCACTTGCAGTGCTCTGTCCTGCCCTATCTTGGGGATATATCAGCTATATTTGTCTGACAGTACCTGTGTCTCCCATGCTCCTGTCAGCTATGAAAATACCTGAGCAAAGGTAAACAGTACCAGTATTTGCAATGACAGCAAATAAAACCACTTCTTTTTGGTGTTAATGTCAATATTCCTGGTGAGCACAGGATTGGTTTAAAAACTGTGAACAGTTTCAAATTACTACTGTGTCCAAGAAAAGAAACAATTCAAATCCAGGACGGCCAAGGTGACGTTTATATTTCTTTTAAAATACTTTAAGTACATTTAATAACTTAAGTTTCACCAGCTACAGCAGCCGTTTGCTCTAGAGCCTACCTGTAACCTGTGAGTGCTACAAAGTATCAAGGGGCTCTGACAGCAGTGAGATTTGAGGAGAACCAGAAAAGGAGATAAAATGTTACAGGTAGCTTAAGTGTTGCATGAGAAAAGGCCTCCAAAGCCACCTCCTCTGGTGAACTGCCACTGACAGTAATTTTTGGAATGGCAGAACCTTGTAATGTAACAGCTGAAGAATTTAATTAAATATTAAATTCTTCTCCTGGGACTTGGCAAATACTTATGGTTGCCTGGAAGCTCAGATCCAGAATGTCCTCATAAATGGCAACCCCATCAAGTCTGTGAAAACAGGATCTAGTCCTGGCATCCTCAGTGAGTTTTCACTTGCTTATTGCTCTAAGTAATAAAAACTGGTCAGCTGAAAAGGAGTGAAGAAAAGATGAAGTGAGCCCCTCTCCCTTCTAAAGAGGTCAAATCCCCTATCTAACCTAGTGGATTCAGCTTAGAGAGAATGCTGAGAGATGCCTCTGGAAAAATAGGGAGAGCTTTACCTGCCTCCTGATCCAGGACAAGCTTCTCATTCCCTTTCACAAAGATGAGACAGCTTTAGCTGCCATGTAGAAGCTGGACACTCATTTAATACAATACTAGTAAGTGTCTTGCACTGAATTATCAGGTCAGAAGGGTTTTCAAGAAAATCTCTCTGGAGACATTTATTACAATTCTCAAGCCTAACCAGGCACAAAAGGAATGTCTCTTGGGTATATACTCTTAAGCAAAACACCTCCTTGAATGGACACTGCCATCACAGATGAAACACAATTCAAAGCAGGCAGGTTTAAATACTATCAGAGGCATAAACCTGAAACAAAAAGCAGAGAAAATATTTTCCACCATCTGGAAAGAAAAAAAGCAACATAGTATCCAGGACTAAAGAAGGACCAGCAGAAGGGGTAAAAAGTAAAACAAACAAATGAACAAACAGTTAACAAGAATTTTTAGATTGTTTCTTGTTCTTACCTTGTCAAACAAAGCCAAAGCTAGTACAGAGTGTTATTTCATTATTATTTTGTTTGCATCAGAATAACTGGGCATGTTTCTAAGTGACCCCACATTGCCCTCTACCAGGCCTGCATTTCCACCTTGGGAACAACATTATCTTGATTTCATCCTTCAAAATGTTTCAGTTGCACGGATGTGTCATCTGAGTGACATGGAAAAAGTTCTCTGCCACTTGAAGACACTTACTTACGCAGACAATTCCAGTTACTGATATCAATCTGCACATTTAGCATTCTGATATTTCCTTATATTTGTACAATGCCGCTTTTTTAAACTGGGATCATTGTAGGAGAAACTGGCAACTGCCAATACCTAACAGGTGCAAAAAATAAGAAACTAAGACTACCACTAGCAATAAAAATTAGGTTACTCATCTCTTTTCTTGTATAGGTGAGCATTTTCACTGCAAGAAACTTTTCAAGAAAATCTGGTCTCCTATGCTCAAAAACATTTCCTTCAGCCTGGAGGCAAAACAGCCTCCTCAAAGCTGGCAAGCAGCAGAACTGGAAGTGGGACCACTGGGATTCTTTAGAATTTTTCAGAAAATAAGACCGTAAATATACCCTTGAAGAGAGCATGTGCTACTGTGGTAAAAAACTTAGTAACCTAACTTCTCCCAGAATCTAAGGAGAGGAGGTTAACCCGTACTTGACATAATAATTGGCTGCTGGATATAACCAGGGACCTCCCCAAACATCAACGGGGATGTGAGCTCAAAGCCTGAGCTCTAAACAGTCTAAAAAGTGCCCCCCTCCCATCATTTTAATGGTGGCTAAATGAGAAGATTATGGGGACAAAGAAGTATAGTGGAGCCACAATATTAGTAATCAAATACAAAAAAAAAAGTCCTACTTAACAGGGAAAATTTATATTTCATAATTTGGTTTTATTTGGTTAAATATAAATAAATTCATAACATTCTACTGATGCACTGTACAGATGTATAGTTGACTAAAGCAAATGCAAAGATGGAGTATGACACAGTATGTCACATTTTGTTACTGGGAAACACTCCAAGAACTACCAGGTAACAAAAGACCCACAAAGCAAAACCCAAACCATAAAACACTTGCTCTTGAGATGAAATATGAACAAACTTTAGCAGTTACAGACATAGATGTGACTTTAGTGTTACATTACCACAGATGGCTTTTCAAAATTCATTTTTACATTAGGAGTTGTGACAAGCAATTTTTTTATCCTAAATATTTTCCAGAACAATGCCTGAGAAGACATCTCTCAGATTCTTACTGAACTCTTGATCTTTTAATGCAAACACACTTTGGATAATGGTGATGGTGACTCAGTGCTGACAATGAGCAGAACTCCTAAATGCAGAGCCCTTGACTTTTAATATATATAAACTATATATGTATGTTAACTACACAACACGCAGGTTCCCTTTCCTCTCTTCACAGTTGGTCACGCCCTCCCACCAATTCAATTCCCTCTCTTTTACTATGCTTTCCTTCCTGAGCAAAACTGCCAGCCCAATTCCCTGATCTGCCTCTGCAGGACCCCTGCCTTGTGCTCTTTATGCCCCTCAACTAAACGGAACCCCCTGTCTTTCTTTCTCTTTTTCTTTTCAGAGGAGAGAGAATTCAAGAACTATTGTGAAAAATACAGGCTATGTGTGGTCCAAAGATCAGAAATGCAAATAATAGGTTCTGGCAAAAGACAGGCCTCCTTTCCTATAGATTTTGCTGGTGATGGTAGGAAATAAATGTAAGCAGTGGAAGGAAAAGTGAAGTTCTGGTGGCTTATTAACAAAAGTTACGTTGTTTCAGTTATCCTGAAAAAATGCAGTGTTAGGTCTTCTACCCACGTGAGGAAATAGATACTTTGCACTCCAATCAGAAAAAATCTGTGCCAGTATCTATCAAATATACACCAAAAAATTTGCACTAAAATCCAAACACTTCCTTTATAAGGCCAACTCTCCAATAGAATGATATCATAAGAAGATGTATTTTGGGTTGAAGGACTGGACGTAACTGATGGGAGTTTTTCAGTGTTTTCAAAGACTGACAAGTCAATAGCCACATATTTTGGGCAGGTCAAAACAAACTGCCTAGATAGAGCATGACAGGTGCACCTTTCCTAATGGTTAAAGACCCAGTCTTGGAATCAGAGGATCTGCTTCACTATGGCTTGTTGCCTAACCTTCCCAAGGTCATTTTTCATGACACTTTACAAATAAAACATGTAGTATTCAATTAGCTTCCCACATTCACACCAATGTAAACCACAGTTAGAGTGAAGTAAAGTTTACAAAGCTGTGGAGGAAAATCAAACCTGATCTTTGCCTCCAAAGAAGAGGCTAATGGAGTTAAATGCTTACTTAAATTTGGTCCAGTCATTAAAACACCTCTGATCAGGTTCTTTGCAAGTAAAATTAGAAAGTTTCTTTACAATTTACTATCTTAAATCAGAATTCAAGATTAGTCATTTTTTTATTATTATTATTTTGATGTAATTCTTGGGGAACAAAGTAGGTTGAACTGGCAAAAAGATACATAAAGTCTTTGGCCTACAGGCTGAGCAGCCTGAGCAGAATCCAAGCTGAATAATATTGCTGAAAAGTTGTCTGCAAAGAAAAGAAAATCTGAAGTGTCCCTTCCCCTCAAAAACTACAAACAAACAAGCAGCCTCAATCCTGTTCCTAGCTGGCAGCAATAGGAATCTTCACAAAGACTGGCAGGAGCAGAAATATCTCTCTCTGAGTTTTTCTAGGTCAAAGCTAAGGTTCAGCAGCTGGAAATCAGTACTGGAAATCTTACACTTCTGCTAACTTTCTTGAAAAAAAAATATTTCATTCAGAAATCTGTCAGCCTGGCACTGTTTATATAAGCAGCAATGTCACAACAAAGCCTATACAGAACCTCCTTGTACTTAGCAAATGGCTTAAATACATTAGCATTACTTCACTGGTGTAGACTGCTAACTTGGAATTACCACACAACGCTTACTTCTGTGCAGCTCGATGCCACTGGTAAGCTGAAGTGAGATACAGCAACGTATGCTCCCTGACAGAAGCACAGTTCAACCACCCTGAGCCATGGTAGAGCAAACAGCCTTACAACACTGCAGTTACTCATACACATCCCCCAGTACTGTTCAAGACAGTATTTCATGCACAGAGAGGGGTTACAATAACAGCACTTTATCTACTCTTTTGTACAGCATAAACTTTTTTTTAGTACCACGGTAGTTGCACAGGGAGCATTCCAGGCATGGCTTGAGAAGCTTACGTCTTGGTATTCACAGAAACAGCTTGCTGGCCGTAAGGCAACACCAGCCAGATACACTGCAGGGGAATTTTTTGTTTGGGTATCACTGACTTGTCAGGTGGGACCCTGAGCACCACAAGGCAAACAGCTTTCCTGCAGGATTCACCCTCACAACAAACCCACAGCAGCCCACACTTTCCCAGGAGGGCATGGCTATGAATTCCAGGCCTGGCTGTAATCAAGATGAACTTTTTCCACCTAAACACTGGGAAAATGCCACCCAGCCCATGAGAAGCCTCGACTAGGCAACTTTACAGCAGTGTCTCTCTGGGTCCCACCTCAACGACGGCGCCCAAACCCTCGCGCTCTGCGAAGGCCAGTAAACGGCTCCGCTGCCCATCGCTGGAAGAGATGCCGACATCCATTTTGGGAGTGGGAGAACCTAGCACTGAGGGCAAAGTTTGGGGCCCTGTCCGAAGTTTGGGGGCAGCGCAAGACGTGCACAGAGAGGGCCGACTAACACACACTTAAAACAGACGGCGGCTGAGCTGTGAGGTCTGCGCCGCTGACCGGGCGAGCAGTGCCGGGCGCCCCTCGCCCCGCCGGTGGCAGACCGGCCACTGCGCGCCTCCGAGGCCGCGCACCGCGACAGGGGCTGGGGCGGGACATACGACGAGGAGCAAGTCTGGGTCGCACAGAACTCCTTGCCGGGGTTCGGGGCAGGGCAGGCCCGGCGCGGTCCCCATCGAGCTCGGCCCCGCCGCACGGCCCGGCCGCGGCCCGGCCTTGTCGCAGCGACCGCCGCCGGCAGCC
>VZTR01011714.1:79057-96170 GCA_013400775.1 Chaetops frenatus
CCCCTTCATTTATTCAAAGACAAAACTAGAAACAGTTCCTTCCCCACAGACAGAGTAAGTCATGGTCCTGATTTACAGCACGTCTACAGTAAGTGGCCATGTTCATATTTTTGTCCCACTGTAAATGTGAAGTTCAAAGGATGAGGAGAGAGGGATACATCTTAAAATTAGCTATATGTTTCAATATGGGCTATAAGACATTATTTTTCACCTTGAATAACACTTCATTGTTCAAGTAATACTGCTGGAATGCAAATNCCCTAACATATGTGTGGCATCACTAGTTACATCCTGGGTAAGGTATTCAGTGCATTGAAAATACACCAAAAAGATAATACTGATAAAAAAACCTGCTCAGAATGACTGGCTGTCCAAGCAAATCTAAGCTCTTTTGGGGAAATATTAATTTGGACTTCAAACATTTTCAAAATGTTGAAAGATTCATCTATGTAAATTCTTAATTGTTTCCACATTATTTTGAAGCACAAAAATTATAGTGCTCAGTGGGAATAATATTATGTCTAAGTGTAATAAGAATAACATTGTATAATTTTATAATATTTTAAAATACTTTATCATTTTATTGCTTAAGCTCTTACATAGCCCTGATTAATTTTTTTTTTTTTAATCAAGACATCCTCAGTTTCTTAAACTTTTGGCTTAAATCTTGTGATAGCACATATAATTCCAAATTTAAAAGGAGAATTTTAGGAGTGATTTGAATCTTCACTAACTTTATGGGCACAGTTTATAAAGTAGAAAAAATACTAAATATTCAGAATAAATTAAATTAATTTTTCTTCTTGTCTTTTCCTGTTTAGAATGAGGATTTAGCAATAACATAATTATACATTTTAGTATAGTGTCTGTTACAATCCCAACCTTGGTATAATACATGCACAATACTTACTATTCTACAGCTCCAATTTTATGATAAACTGTCTGACTTCCAGCTCTGATATGATATGTGCTGACCACTGCTGGGAGAGTTTGCCTAAAGGAAAATGTATTTCCTGGCAAAATCATCAGGAATTAGCCTGATAAAAAAATAGTATGTGAAAAGACAGTGTTGGAGGAGAAGTGGTCTTTTCGTGACAAATTCTGCCATTGAAACATATTGATTAAATGCAGTTTTCAGTGAAGTAACCCACAGCCTTGACCTTAAATGTTATTCTATATCACCACCTATAATGCATAATGGCTCTCTTTTTCCTCAAGAGAAGTTAGCCTGTTCACAGCAATACAGGCACCTGAGTACTTCTAATTTGAAGGAATGTCTCTGCTTTTAAAACTCATAGTCACCTTTTTCTGCAACAGGTGGGGGTTTTCTCCCCCAAAATATGTAAGTGGTGACATAAATAAATGTTAACATTAAACTCAGATATCATTTTTGCAAATGTCTGAAATGTGAAAAGCTATATCTAGTTACCTGCCTTACATCTGCACGTACTAAATGTCTCCTGTGTACCAATGTTTATAATAAGAATATTTTGTAATCACTGATGATCAGAAGATGGCACCTCTCCCATGAAGACAGGCTGAGAGAGTTGGGCTTGCTCAGTCTGGAGAAGAAAAGGCTGTGAGGAGACCTTAGAGCACCTCTCATTACCTAAAGGGGCTAGAAGAGAGCTGGAGATGGACTTTTTATGAAGGCATGTAGTGACAGGACAAGGGGGAACAGCTTTAAACTAAAATGGGAGTAGGTTTAGAACAGCTATTTGGAAACATTCTAGTGGACAGTTTCTGTGCCCTTGGCAGTGGGATTGGAATTAGATAGACCTGGAAGGTCCCTTCCAACCCCAATCATTCTGTGCTTCTATGATTGTAAGTTTCTGTGATTTGGGGAGTTCATACAGTGAACTGCCCTTTTCTATTGAGGTGATTTTACTACAGTTGTGATGGGCAACTGGCAATAAACAGAGAAGCGGTGTAGATTTTATTTGACTAATTGACATTGCAGGAAAGCTTTGGAGAACTAAATTTTCTTTAGGTTTTTTATCCAAATTAAGCATTGTATTGACAGCTTGAATGTTTTGAATGGATAAGTTAATTAACTACAGTGGCAGTGAGTAGATGAAAACCTGTTTCCTTTAACAAAGAAAGTTTAAAAGACCCTTAGTGCACCTTATTGCCTAACAGAAACATATACATAATTTCTAAGCCATCTATCAAGCAGGCATCTGAATGCTAGCAACAGTTAAGCGAGCTACATAAAAAGTGTTAGACTGTGATTATATTCATTCCATGACAGGAAACTTGTTTATTAATATGGGGTCTTTAAATGCCACTCCACCAGTTAAAAGCTTTATGCACATTAAAATACAGCACATATTTCTACACTGGATTTCAACATATATTATTCAGCACTTGTTACCTAACAAAGCATTACTTGTTTCTTCAGTGAATGTCTTATTCTCTGGATCTACAGATTTTTGGGTTTGGGAGAAGAAGAAAAAATAATGACAGATCATAAGATATCTTAATTCTACCTCATGAAACTTTTTTAATAATACTTTCCCTGTTACAAAGGCCTTAGAAAAAGAAAAATTCTGTTTCCCTGGTAAAATCTTAAACAACATTCAGTTTAATATTGAGCCATATAATACTTTTTTTTTCTTCTTTTCTCTTATGCTCATTTTTAGTTCTTGAATTTATGATAATCAGCTCTGATTCTTTCTTTATATTTGTGTTCTATTTTTGTAAGGGATGCTGTCTTGGAGAAAACTGAAGGGTGCCAGACCCAAATCCCACGCTGTGTGGTAGTCTGAAAGATTATCTTCCACATTACAGTGATTAAATTAGACCAGACAGTACCACAGCCCCTGATGTGCATGCAGTTAAAACTTTGAAAGGACAGAAACTGTTCCCAACAGCTTCAAAATTGTCCAGCACAGAGTAGCTGCTGTGTGGGCTTTTATCCTCCTACAGATAACGTCAAGCATATCTACTGCTGTGTGCATTCTGCAGCCTTGATAAGAGGAAGAAGAAAACTTTTCAGGACCACAAGACATAGTTAAAACTAGAACATTCTCTCTGGCAGATTTTTGGGATTAAAATAGTATTTTTTTTTAGTTTTATAGCTATTGAGGCCATAAAACATTTGGATTCTGTTTTTTCTGGTATTCCTACTGGAAAAGTCTATGCAGCTGTAATGTATTTAATAATTACATTAGTCTTAAACAACTAGAAATAAAACCACAGTATACAGTGACCTTAGAGATAGGACAGATAATTACTGTGCAGTGAGAGAGAAAGCTTCAGACAGTAGAGTTGTTGTTGTCATCTTTACTGTTAGTAGTGATAATGCAGCACATTTAAGTTATGTAATAGATTTATATGTCAAATTAATCTTTTTCTCAGCCCAATCCTAGGAAAGCACCTTTGTTTCTATGTACCCTCTAAAGTACATCCCTCTGTGAATCATCAGTCCATGTTATTATTAGTCTTCTGCATTTACTCTGTAACATTATGGTAGGTGGCTTAAGCAAAGTGACCTGAAGCACTGCAACATATTTTATGAACTTGAAAACACCACTGGAGGCAGAGGAAGGAAGTAATCTATTGCAAAAACCCACCTATGTTTTTTTCATTATTATTTTATTTTACTTTGTTTTATCGGTTTGGTTTGGAGGTTTTTTTAGTGTCATTTTCTTCTAAGTAGATGAAGGCACTTTGATGAAGAACATGATCAGGCTATGTACTCTCAAATTAAACACATGAAGTGAGTATAGCAGGAAGAGAAATATCCAGACTAGGAGGCTAAAATCCACAAAGAACTTGCCTTGTGTCTGATGGTTTGTCTTGATCACATATTTTCTTTGGCAGTGAGGGAAACTTAAGTGCCCATGTTCTCAGCTATCTTCCAACAATTAGGTATATCTGTTTGAGGAGATTTGAAAGGTTTGGGGAAACTCTTTGTTGTTGTTTTGAGATGTTTTCTTTTTTAACCAGCAAGGCTTCAGGAACCTGCCTGAGAGCCTGGCAGCCCCAGCCTACAGTAGCTCAGCTGAGCCAAAGGTTTCAGAGAGAGGTGGGAGAGGACAGAAACAGTCAAGGGAAGAAGGAAGTTCAGCTGAGTTACATACATGTGTCTTTCCACCAGGAGTCTATGGGCTCATTTCTGGCATCCTGAGGGTACCATTAGGCTCTGCAAGCTCATCTCACCCAGTGACTCCGTGCCTGCCCCCAAAGCCAGTGCTAGCATGGCACAGCCACCCTGGGACCAGGATACTGTGAGAGGGCTATACAGGATGAGCTGCTGGTCTCCACTCCTCCCTTTTTGCTCCAGAGATGCATTTACACTCAGGTCCTTGCCTGAGCTTCTGGTCCATGTGTCTGCACTGACTGTGCTCCTTGCTGGTCAAGCCTCTCATCCAGGTGTTAAGGCAGCTCCAATAAAATGCTGGTTTTATCAGCTTGTTTTTGTTTTATTTTGGCTTGGTTTGGTTTAACCTTGGTTTTGTTGTGATGGACAAGATAAAAAGGAGTTATTAAAGTCAGCAAGTCACTTCTTAGATCCCCTCAGCTGCAGCGAGAACCTTCATTTAAGGCTGAATGAAAGTTCTTTAGTCCCTAACTCAGCTTAGTCCTTAATCACAGAAATGAACTGAAGGAAGACTGACTGAATTTATCAACTCATGATTAAGGTATTTCTGTTCAAATTAGTATTTCATTAGTTATTCAAAATAGACCAGCTGCAAAAAGAGCTCATAAGCTAACTCTGTAATGCACCTAATACATGGTAGAAAGTTAGGGCAGTAATACATAAGCAAAGAAGGCTGGATTAACAAATGCTTCTGAAGAGAGAGAGTAAAGTCTTTTAAATTAAAAGTAAACATTACTTTCTCTCTCTTTTTCTGCCAAACCTCTAACTAAACTTGATCTAAACTCATAAACTATTCCAGTCAAACTTGAAATTATATTGTGCAGCAAATAAAAAATCATTCATTTTCTCCTCTGCATTTTCAAGGTTTCAGTGCTGCTGAAATAATCCTGCATAGATATACCCCCCATAAGTGAGACTTTCCTCTCCAGAAGTAGCTGCAGGTGGCAGCTGTGTTAAACCATTGGCAAGGACTCTGGTACATGATTCCTTATCAAGCAAGCTGAGGAAGTTATTTCCCCAGCCTCTATCCCCTGCCTTCCCTGCAAAACATTGTTACAGGGGTAGCAGAGCAAGTGGTAGGTCTGCTGCAGAGAGCAGGTCTGCTCATAACCAAGGGAAGCAATTTAACCTATCACATATTTCTGTTTTAAACTTCAGTCACCAAGCAAATATATCCCTTGATGAACTCAGGCAATAACTTCAGCTGGAGCTGGTAGCTGGGTTTATAATCTTCCCAATCACTGTTCCCAAGTCCAACACAAGTTCTGTAGGTAGGGTAAGATAATTTCACATCATCAGGTAAGCCAGCTAAGAGAAGTTAATGCCCTTCATGTGAGACAGACACTGATCATTTGCCAACTCCTAGCCAGTTTTCAGTTGTGTTCAAGTTAGTTGTTTTTATTTTGCATGGCAAGGACTTGGGACCTTCCCAACCCTTGTGGGCAACCACCAGACTTCCAGCTGAGGTTGCTGGAGAGCACAAACCAGAGTAGAAAATGATCTTGCTCTTTCTGATGTGTCAGCACTGCTTCTTGAATGACTGCACAATAAGCCAGTTCAGAGAGTCAAACTAGCCTTTTAAAAATAATAATAATTTTTTAAAAATATGATTGGAGGGATTTTTCTCTCTGAACAGTTTCATGCTGAAGTGCATGCAGGTGCTGGTGCCAGTGAAAGAAAAGGAATGGAAACATCTTTCAGGAGCTGCCAATAAAGGCAGAACCATGGACACACTGACTTAGACTGACTGAAATTGTCACAGGATTGTCCCCTCTGGGGACAGTAATTTCCAGCTGCAGGCACTGGTATCTTAAAAAAACAGTAGTTCAGTCACTTGTGATTCTGTGACCATAACCTGAGGTTAATGGCCAACATTAACTGAGTCATGGTTAATGTCATAACATAGCTTGCGTTCAGTGTGAATGACAGCAATTTTAAGCAATGTGTGTTTGAGGCAAGTGAACATTTCCAGTCCAGGTCTCCATTAAGTTTCTTGTTTAGTAGCCATGATAAAACACCCTCACATATTTATTAATGAGGCTGATGGATATGAGCACTAATGAAAATGGACAGGTAGGTAATGAAGGAGGTACAGTCAGAACATAAGATTAAAGTCAGGTACAATTAAAGTTCAGCTCCCTAGTCAAACACAGGCTCCTTTGGGGCCCTAAGTAAATCATTTATGCACAGCCTCTCAGTTTTTAAAGAGAAGATAATAATATTCATTATCTTCACAGATACATCTTGAGAGTATGAGCAGTTTTGCTGTATTTTTTTCCTTAATTCTCAGAAGTGCCCAATAGATTACCAATATCATGATTACAATACTGGACAGAGCTGGAGACAAACAAATGCTGCATAAGTTTCTTCATAGAGCTCTGTACATATTGCAGACATCTTAAGCTTAGAGTGGAATAGCATAACAGATAAGGGCTAAAGACAAGCTGCCAGGAAAATACCTGCTACCTGTAGGAGTGATGCCACATCATGAGACAATCTGTGCCTCTCTAATGCAGAGCTGCCTTTAAAGACCACAGCTCTGGGAGTGACTTGAAAGACTCAGCAGACAATGGCAGCACAAATGTCAGATATCCAGTAAAGGAGAAAGCAGAATACCTGTCCTACCAAAGCCTGTAAAGCAAAACCAAACAATGCAGACAAATTGCAGGATAAGGAGAGGAGGAGGGAGTTAGTGAGAGGGAGAGAAACCACTACCTCAAGCCATCTGGATTAAAAACAGATCCATCATTCTAAATTGGTGCTTGAGTGCTGAGCAAATGAGCTAGAGGAAGAAGAAAATCTGTGTGTTTGTATAGCTGCATCATAGGGCATAAAGGAAGTGCTGGTTTACATTCTAGACAGAGGAAAGTCAGTGCACAATCTATTATCTCTGGCTGATATTATGAAGCTGTTACTAAGAAGTGAAGTATATTTTGGGATATCCCCATGCACATGTACTGCTGACCAAGGTCTGCATTACAATCTATCCAGAACTTAGGCAGCAGTTAGTAATTAAATCTTAATGGTTATCTGCTGAGATGAAAGCACTTGGGGCAGAAGAAACAAGTTTAAGAGGCTCACCATTCCATAGAAAGAGAGTTTAGAGGCAAGAAGGGTTACCACAGGAAAAATAAATATTTGGAAGTCAGGGATAAAAAAAAAAAATTGAAAACATAGAAATGGGGTGATAGTCAAGGAAGTAAAGAAAGAAGATCTCTGGGGACAAGCCAAACAGGAGTTAACACATGAGCTGCAGAAGCAGCTTAGGTTGTCACAAAATGAAAAGAAACTCACACTGGGAATATAAAGAAGAGTTGTTATTTTAGGCAGGTTTGAAGATTTTCTTGCTCTATTTAGCAGAGAATAAAGATAATTTGTTTACAGCACCACATGCACCTGAGAAATGAGCTGCAGCTCAGCATGTTCATGCTAGATAAAAATTGGGAAAGGGTAATTTGAAGTAAGGAAAAATCTCAGGGACTAAACTTAATCCTGGGACTATACAGATTTTGTTCAGATTTCGAGGCTTAGGGCACACATATTTTAGTGTCTGGCCAATGTCTAGCCAGGCAGCTTAGCCAGATCTAAGACTCAGAGGCTATTTATACATATACATGCCTGAAACAACTGAGCTTGCACTTTGCCTTGGTGTAGCATCTAGAGTAACAGAACTGCCCCTAGACCAAGTTTCATTGTGTACCAAAGTCTGTTCAGCAAACAGGTGAATCCATGTAGACAACAATCCATTCCTCTTCCTTCACAGCATTTTCTCCACAGGTAATCTGACTTTTGGTAATGAACCTTCTGGTGATCTTTTAAATGCAAAAAAGCATGTTTTGTTTTGTTTTGTTACATCTGCATCATTATTCCAACTGGTGTCAACTCAGGTGCTTGGACTCAACAGTCTGTGAGAAGAGGCCCTGCAAAGTTCACAGCTCCAGGAACAGTGAAATCACAGAATCACAGAATAGCTGGGGTTGGAAGGGACCTCTGTAGTTCATCTAGCCTAATCACCCTGACAAGGCAGGGTCACCTGGAGCAGGGTACACAGGAATGCACCCAGGTGGGTTTGGAATGTCTCCAGCAAGGGAGACTCCAAAAAATGGGAGGGAAGATGCTGTTTAAAAGCACCTCACTCATCAACCATGCATGTCTAAGACTGGAAAGGCAGGTGAAGGAAAAGTTTTATCCACAAGGATATATTTACCTTTGTGACATGGAATAATTACTGCTATATGCTCTATTATCCTTCAGATTTTTTACTTTACAGTCAAATCTGGTTGAAATTACCAGTAGGTTTGAAAGTTTGAGAGAACACTAGTACACACTACAGCCATGTAACCTGTACTGCCTTAAAAATCTGGATACAAACATCTTGAAATTATCTTTTCAAGGATGTACATGGAATCCTAATTTGTATTCTTTCTTCTGTTAGACCTGTATCAAAATAATCTGATATATGGTAAAGATTGCTGGTTTGTTCCTCATTTTAGTATCTATTTCATTTAACCTACTGAACTCAAGGAAATCTCAGTCCACTCACAGTAGAAGTTGAAAAACACCAGTTGTTTCACTATCTTTGATAGTGCTCAAACTTGCTTAAGGAAGAAATAGTTAATGCCATATCCCAGACTAATCCTACATTCTTAGGAAAACCCTCTGTTTGGTGATTTTCAAAGCTGCTAAAAGGAAAAAAATACTTAATACTGTGAGCAAGTTGGTTTTTCACTTAAAAATCCATTACTTCCTTCAGAAAGCAGCTCTTAAAATCAAAAGAAAAATCAGCTTCTAAAATCAAATTGGAGACAGACCCTGCTTCTGAACCTGTCAGCTTGCAATATCTCAGAATGAAAATCCTTGCAGCCCCAGAGTCATCATATCATTCTAGCCCAATTCCCTCCGGAAGCAAGGCGTGAACAGTTCCACTGTGTACAAGTGTGTATATACACATTTGGATCCCGTGGCTCACCTCTACTGTGAAGAAAGGTAGAAAGCTAAAAGATAATTTTCTACAAGTTTCTCATAAACTGGCAGCAGAGAGGAACTCTCTGCATGCTCTGGCAGTGGTCCAAGAGACCACTTGCAACACAAAAGCTCACTCTATCAAACTTCAAGTTATCCACACTGCAGGATCACTGCAGCAAAGATCCCAATCAGAGCTCCTGAATGAATAGAAGATAAAAAATCATTAGCAAAAAGTCCAGCACTCTCAGAATAACTTGTTAAAAATCAAATAGCTTTATAAATAGACAAACAGTTTGAGCATCCTCTGCTCCCTTTCCTGTTGCAGATTGGAGTACTGCCAGGAAAAAAAAAAAAAAAAGAATACTAAAAAACCAATATAAGAACTTCAAGCAGGTTCCACATTTGTGCTTTTGTGGTTTCAAACAATGTGGTGCTCTCAAATGTAAATAAACATATTTGTAACATTATATTTTATTTCCTTCCTCCCAAACGTGATATAATAGTAAATGGTCAGAGACTATAAAGTACGTGCAAACTTTGGAGCCACAGGGAAGAGCACAGGGCTACTGAAACTGCTGGCCAAATTACTTTGTTCAGAAATATACATCCCAGACAGAGGCATGACTCATATCCACTGCCATCTGTTAGAAGGAAATAAGCCATCTTTGCCTCATTAAGGTAGAAATGATCCTCTTTCCTAGTCAAAGATGACCTACTGACCTGGACCCCAACAGCTCAGATCAAGCAGGTTGGGACAGTTGATGGTGTTAGGACCATTTCCTTGCCATTCTCAAAAATTATAACTTAAACCAAATTTCCAGCCTGTCCTTCTGAAATAATTCCTCCAAGTCACAGCGTTAGGATTCATTAGCCTCTCTTCTGTCCTTGGTAGAAGGCAACTAAATGGCATAAAGTGTAGCAGAGCATCCCTAATCATAATAAATCCTCCTCTTTTCCAGAGCCTGGTGAAAATCCCCTGGAAATGGGAGTGATGGGAGGTGGGGTTCACAACATCTCTGAGACCTAAAGACCGACTCTGTGGGTGTTTCCAAGGTGTCAACATTCAGACAGCAGGAAAAGCTCTGTCAGCCCCCATGAGGAACAAAGCCAGAGGATCACCTGCCCAGCCAAATTAGGGACTTCCAGGTGCTCCCTGCAGCCATGGAGCCACAGCAGTGCTCCTGAAGGGGTCCTGCCAAATGTGTGCCACCTGTGAGAACCAGGGCACTGGAGGCCATGGGCTGACAGCACAGAGATGCCCTTTACAGCCAAGAATTCAAATTCAGATTCCAGTGAAAGCATATTGTGCTTGCAGTCTATGTGGGTCTGGGCTAATTTTGTGTGTGTGTGAACAAACTACAGAGGGTTTTATTTCTTGACCTTCCTCAGTCCCCAGCACTGTGTTATCATTTTGAGAAAAAAAAAATGTAACACAAGAAGAGTGCTCTTGAATGCCCATATCCAGCACTAGAGCTGACAGCAGCTGTAAGATGGTAGTACTACAAAACAGTCAAATATATGGAGAAGGATGAAGTTAAGGTTTTTATTCCAGAATTTCCAGTTGTTTTACATTCTACTTTCCTCTTGTGGATTCCAGTTCTGAGCACAGACTGCAGGATGAAATACTAGAAAATGCAATGGCCGAGCTGGGACTACCTCAAAATTATGGACTTTTCTATCATCACAGGTACAGCATCCAGTTTTCATAACATCAAATGGCTCAGAAAGTGAATATACATTCTGCTGTTGCAAATTCTGCCAAGATTACCTCCCCCTGAAGATCAATTTCATAGCCATGTCCACATTACAAAGAAGATCCCTCCTGCATAATTCCTGAATAAAACAATAGAGACATTATAAATAAAAGGTATCCAATCTTCAAAATTTGGGACAATTTAAATGCTGAAACATTAATCTTCCTTCTTTTTCTCTAAGACTGGTGAATTATGAGACCAAAACGTTTCTCTCATTCCCCACTCTCACCAACCACCATCTCAGGAAAACAACTGTTTATATCTGCATTTTACAAAACACCTGAGCTGTGCTGGAGTGTGTCTGACTTGATTCAGACAAGCAAGCACAGCATGGTGCCTACTTCCTAGCAGTGTACAGCCTAATTAGATGGAGACCCAAAACTTCTTGTCACCTCCTGCACCAGGGGAACTTCTTTCTAGCTCTTCACAGAGCAACAGCATCCCTGCACACCACAAAAGCCATGAATTAAGATCTCCATAAGTATGGGAAGAATGGCTAAAATGGTTTTGAAAACTCAGTATTAAATGCAAAGATATTGAATACAGCAGAAGCTGCAATGTGGTTGAGGGTTTTGGGATTTTCACTTTGCCTAGGCCAGAATTTGGAAAAAAAATGGGATGCGAATATCCCAGAAAAGCATGGGTGTTTTTCAAGTTGAAAACCCTACAAAAATGTTTGAAAAATTGCCAGGGACAGTTTCACTTTTCCTTTATTGTCCATCAGACCTTTCCCATTATTATCTTTCAAAGGTGAGGAGATGTGATAGATTAGTAAAGAAGCATTGTGGAAAACATATTTGTTTGTTTTGTTTTACAAAGTTGTAATCTTGTTGTTAGAATTAGCATAATTTTAATTAGGCATAGGCAGAAGTCAGAAGCTGGCTCCCAGCTGTGCCTGTGTGCTTGCAGGGACATGCTATACCTGCTAACTGTGGGGGATTTGCACGTGTGTGTGTTTAGAAATGATCTGCAACCATTTTGAAGCCTTCTTTCTCAAGTCTGACATCCCTGCAATGATATCCAAAACAGAAGCTGGGTTAGCCTGAGCCTGGCAGGACATGTCAGTGAGATGGATGAAAGCTATCTTGGCTTAGATGAAAAATCCATGACTGATACCAGGAGACTTTTTTATGAACTCCTATACTGATTGCTGATACCAATACTAATACTCTTTTTCACTATTATTTTCCTTGTTAGAAAAACCCTCATTTTCTTTGTCTTGTAGTTTTTTGGGCTCACTGTTCCAGAGTTGAGCTTTTTTCTTCCATGTAGCCATAAATTGTTGCTGGCTGACTGCAGTCACATTTTTAAAGCTCACTTCTTCAACTGCAGAAAGAGCTAACCGCTCTGAATACCTGATGTTCACGGGGGTTTAGGTCTAAACTGGTTTTCCAGCCCCTTAGGCACAAACATTTGAAACATTTGTTGTTAAGAATGTCTTTCTAGTTGAATAATTTTAATCATAGAGTTAGGATTAGATTTCTTTTTTTTTTCTTTTTTTTTCTTTTCTATTTATTTTTAATTGTACAAACACTTGTGCATGTGTGTGAAATGCTACTTCTGTAGAAAGTGTCACATGCAGTCTAGTGCAACTTATCAAATCCAGGCTGTCTGGCAGTCAATTTCTAGCACATCATGTTTGTCTTGTGAGCTGTGACTATGGCCCATATAGGTTTGATTTCTAGACCTTGTGACTGACCACATACAGCTGCTGTTTACAGAACTGCCATATTTAGGCAGAGGGTGTCAAAGCAAACCTTCTTATGCTATAAAGATTGTCTTGCAAGAGTTTAATCAGGGAAATAAAACAGGAGCAGACTGAAAAAAATGTCTAGATACTGCAAATGCTCTGTGTTAAAAAAAGCAAAAAGCGCATATACAATACACCTACACACTCATACGTAGACAGGTGGGTACATTTATATGCTTAGGTGTATATATGGAAGCATACTCTTAGGACCATTGAAAAAATAACTTTAATACTCATGAATCGTATTCAGTAAATAGCATTCATATTCAGGTTACAATCTGTCAATTAAGAAAGTTGTTCCAATACATTTTACTGTCAAAGACATATAAATCTCGCTTGAAAATAAATCTCTCTTTTATTTAAGAAAATTTTTAAGAGCTGCTTCTTTTACTGAACCTTTTTTTATGCCAACCCTTTTTATAATAGAAGGGTACAGTAAGTATCCTAAACTAACAATTATAGATGACGACATTCTCTTTCATTATCCAGGATAATAAGCATTTTTCATTCCTTGGAAAAAAGCAGACTCTACAGCAAGCCCTCAACAAATAAAGAGATGCATAATGGATGTTAGGATCATATAAAGTTTCTCTTAATTTCAGGGTTTTTTATGGATGACAAAATTATACTGTGGATTGAAGATTATTTGGAACAGAAAATAAGATATCTTGAAAGTAAAATCTTTAATTTGATTTTAGAGATACTATTATGCTTTCAAAAAATGGTACTACCTTGAATGTACTGTCAGAAGAGGTACTGAAATTTGCAGTTCTGGTGGTGTGCTTTTGTTCCTTTTTAGATGGTTATAAAAGCATCCATGACACGGAGTCCTCACATGCACAGACATTTTTCAAGCACGGCCCATGAAATCAAACAGTGTCTTTAGCAAGCAAATCGGAGAGAACAAAGAAATATTTTTAAAAAAAATTCCAAAAGATCCATGAGAAAATTGCTGATAAACATCAGGAAGAATTAAATATAAAATAATGCACTGGAAAAGGATAGATGGAAGCAGCTAGTGTTGATTATTTTTATAAGTCTCTTACACCCTGTACAAATTGGCCTTAAATGATAGCTTAGAGTAAAACTGACAGTCTAAGAACATCAAGATGACAACTTATACACTTACCACTTTTAGAAGAAGAGAGTAGCTAATTCTAAGGGGGTAAATGTTATACAGACTCTGTCTGGTTTGTCTCATGGAGCTGGTTCATTTCTTCTCTTAGCCCATTTCTGATGCAAGCCCAAATTCAGGAAAGGATTTATAATTCATTTTAAATAGATGAACAGTGTCCTATGAAGGACATATTTCATTTCTTTGAAGCAAAAGGAAGGCTAAAGGATTAGGAATGGATTTTCTAGACTAATAAAAATGTCACATCAGTGCTTCCCTCCAACTTCACACTAACCCCAGATAAACACTTTAGTGCCATCTGAAACCGTATGCATGAGTCCAGCTGTGCCATTTCTCATCTCCATGCAAAATGGTGGCCTCTCAGTACATCTCTGATTTGAGTTCTTTTGTTGTCTGTGGTAAAATTGCAGGATGTGCTTCCTCCCTCCAGCTTTGCGCCACAAGTATGTAGAAGGACCAAGGCATCAGGTAAATTTCTAGACACATTGTCACCGAGAAGAGACACAATGCAAGACCTTTTCTGCATTTCAGAGAACATCTGCTTAAGTGACATTTCCCCATTACTTAAATATCCCAGAAACAAGTGAAGAAACCCTGTCCCCTTGTTCCTAAACATGTATGTCCACATCACATGAAGCCTGTCATATGAGTTTTAATATAATTTGTAGACATACATAATAAAAAAGGTAAAAAGAAAAGAGAAACCACTCAACAAGCAAAGGATAGAAGACATATTTCATTTGGAAACAGGTGTCAAATCAGATTGGGGAGGACAAAGAATGGGTCCAGGAACAGAATCTGCAGGGATGAAAAATGTGGTCAAAAAACCAGCAAATACCATAAAAGCTATCAGATACACTGCTTCTAGTGCTGATAAATATAAAATGAGTAGGTATTCATTTTACACACATCTTATGGTTGTTGCACACTTAAAAGTCAGTCCCTCTACTCAAATATATCTCTTTTGAAACACAATTAGTACAGCAACTGTTTCCTACTTTTTTCCCAAATAGATGCAAGTCTAAAATGCATCAGAATCTAGGAGCTATACAGACTTCAGTACATAATATGCTCTATTAAAACACAATGATTCATTGGCTTTGACGATTCACTGGATGTTTAATTATTGTTTGAAGTAGATAAAAGGAATCTAAAATTTTTCTCTCAAGAAAAACTGTTCCTTCCTTGTTGTAAAATGAAAACACTTTCACCTATTTTACCCAAACCCGAATACTGCTTGTCACTTAGCAGGAAAACAAATTGCAGAACTCATAAAATATTTTCTTTACTGGCTTCTTTTCAAAGGCTGATGACAGGGATAAACTTTTTTCTGGTGAACCAAGAGAAAAATACCTAGATTCTTTAGAGAAGCATTAAACAATTTAACAGACTGAGTTTCTTTTGAATTTGAAAAATCAGAAGACCATTTAGGACCTGTAGAATAGTAGCTGCAAAGTAGGACCATGTCTCATGGAGGTGATAGACTGAAGCTCAAAACAGGAGACCTTGTGTTTGAAGCATTGGCATTTACTTACACAGCAGTGGCTTACACAGCTTTCTGCTGCTCAACACCACACCCTTAGCTTGTGTAAAGTATCTGGAGGATTTGATAACCCAGAGCGCTGACTGATTTTATTCTTCACACCTGCAGGGCTGCGATCAGAGAGAAGTAGTGGGATGGCTCCTACAGCTGGAATGTTGGGAGGGAAGGATGCAGGCTCTTCAGGATGGACAGGCATGAGGAACAGTGAAAGTGTCACCCTCTGCATCAGTGATCAGATGGAGTGCATAAAGCTCTGCCTTGCGATGGATGAGAAGACAACAGAGAACTTGTGGGTCAGGATCAAAGGGAGGGCAGGGGCAGGTGACTTTATACTGGGCATCTGCTACAGGCTGCCAGCCAGGAAGATTGAATGCCTGGGGTGCTCTACAGACAGATAAGAGCGGCCCCACAATTAAAGGCTCTAGTCCTAATGGGGAACTTCTGTGGGAGTGTCACCACAGCAGGCCACTCAACTCAGAAGGTTCCTGGAATGCACTGATGGTAACTTCCAAGTGACAGAGGAACCAAAGAGGAAAGGTGCTGTGCTGGACCTCGTTCTCACCAACAAGGAAGGACTGGTGGGGAATGTGAAGCTCAAGTGCAGCCTTGGTTGCAGTGACCATGAATTTGTGGCTTTTGAGACCCTTACAGCAGTGAGGAGCACTCACAAGGAAGGTCCCTATCCTGGATTTCAGGAAAGCAGACTTAGGCCTCTTCAGGGCTTTGCTTGGTAAAGTACTAGGGAATAAATCCCTGGAGGAAAGAGAGGCCCCAGAAAGCTGGTTAGTACTCAAGAATCACCTCATCCATACTTAGGAGCAATGTATTCAAACCAAGAGGAAGTCAGGCAAAATCACCAAGATGCTCCTGTGGATGAACAAGGAGCTCCTGGACAAACTCAAACACAAAAACAAAGTTTAAAGAGAGTGGAAGCCAGAACAAGTAGCATAAGAGGAACACAAAGAAATTTTCTGAGCTGCCAGAGATCATGTTATGAAAGCTAAAGCCATGGTAGAATTAAATCTGGCCAGAAATGTCATGGGCAACAATAAAAGCTTCTACAGATATGTCAGTGATAAAAGAAAGATTAGGGAAAATATTGCTCCTCTCCAGAAAGAAATAGGAGACCTGGTTACCTTGAATATGCAGAAGTCTGAGTTAATCTATAATTTTTTTGCCTCAGTCTTCACTGGCAAAGGCTCCAGCTACACTGCCCAAGTTGAAAAGACAAAGGCAGGGACTGAGAGAACGAAGAACTTTCAGCTGTAGGAGAAGATCAGACTCAAGTACACCTAAGAAACCAGAAAGTACAGTGTGACCAGCAGGTCGTGGGAGATGATTTTGTCCTTCTGCTCTGCTCTTGTGAGACCCCACCTGTAGTATTGTGTCCAGCTCTGGGGCCCCCAACATAAGAAGGATGTGGACCTGTTGGAACAAGTCCAGAGGATGGCCATGAATAAGATCAGAGGACTATGTAGCAGTTTCACATTCACCTGCTCACCTGCTCACACCAGGCGAGAGTGCAGTGTAGTGGTTTCATGAGAATAAGGATTAAGAGAAATGCAAAAACAGGCCTAAACTTCAAAGATAAAGATAGTTTATTAGCAAAAAACAAAAAAAAATCAAAATCACCCCCCAGGTGGTTTCTTCTTCCCCCCCAGCCCCCCCACCCAAGATGGTTCCTTTCTCCCACCTCATTTATCTTCCTTTACCACTATCTTTCTCATCAACAACACAGAGAAACAAGCTTAGAAAATCTTTGGTCAATTTACCACTCTTGAAATAGGCTTTCATCAGTTCAATTGGAAGAAGAGTCTCTTGTCTCACTATGGAGATTTTCCCACAAGAAACACAAGTCTCT
>VZTR01011714.1:96576-107640 GCA_013400775.1 Chaetops frenatus
TCCCGGCCTCAGCCCTGGGGCCCGGAGCAGCCAGCCAGGGCCACACAGTGTTACCTTCCCCACGGACGGAAGTCGAAGAGCGCTTCTGAACTTCCCGGTCCTAAAAATGTAAGCTTCGCAAAGACGCCCCTAATATTCAAGTGGCTACACGAAGTGCCCATCTTAAAATTAGCCAATCCGTGGGCTTCTCACCTCTGCTGGAAACCGTGCCCCGGCGGAAGTAGAAAAACAAAACCCCCCCCAGGAAGGAGAAAAAAAGTTGTTGTCCTTTAAACCACAACAGACTAGAACACCTCTCCTGTGGAAACAGGCTGAGAGTGCTGGGGCTGTTCAGTCTGGAAAAGAGAAGATTACCCTGAGACCTTATAGAGAATTTGTGAATTTTTCATCCCTGGAAGTGTTTAAGGCCAGGTTGCATGGAACTCTGAGCAACCTGGTCTACTGGAAGGTGTCCCCACATATGGCAGGGGGGCTGGAATTGGATGGTCTTTAAAGTCCCTTTCAACTCAAACCATTCTATGATTTTATAATTCTATGGGAAGTAAATGGTTTTACCTTTAAATTCATTCCAAATCTTTCAGCTGCTGCAGCAGTTAAGACATGTTCTTTATGCACCAGGTAGGGCATAGTCTTCCCATCTAGACTAATATCTAAAGGGAAAAGATATTAAACTGCACAACTGAAAGCACTACTAATCATTTATGCATACTGTTTGGAAACAAGTCTCAGGTTTGAAAAGTGCCTTTCGAATAAATACAGACCAAGGAAATGTAATCATCAAAAACGACTTAGACATCACCCTCTTCAAAAGGAAAAAATTATCATCATGACATGTAATAGCTGTTGAACAACATTCACATCCCTGTCAGGGGTTTTAAAAGATTGACAAAATGGAATGTGGATATTAAATTTATTTTTTTCAAAAAAAAAAAAATACACACGCATGATAACAGTTTCCTGGCAAGCTGAACTTCACAGTTTTTGTCATTTTTTTAAAGGCTGTCTTGATTTACAGAAAGTGTTATCTCCAGAATGCAAGCTACAGTGCAAGGGGAACTGCTGTCTCTGGCCATGCACAACTGACCCAATTCTTTACATGTGGAGATTAAAAGTGAGGACTCTGGAAAAACAAGCATTATTCCCCAAATCTGGGTTCTGAAAGCTTCACAGCACTCCCAAGCTATGAATCCCAGAAGCCAAAGATCTCCTGGAACTAATCTTTGACTTGGTGTCTGTTAAAACAAGAATTAGACCACTTCTGGAGGCTTTTTCTTTCATTCCATATCCAGAGGCTGAAGCCCTGGATTTGCCCAGGGAGCCCTCTGAGAAGCAACCTGGGAAGAGAAAGAACTATGGGAAATTCTCTCCTCCCTCTTGTAGACCGCCCATGCAAGGTTGCCCCACTGATCCAAGGTTGAAAAACTGTGATTCTCTCTTCTGCCACAGAAGTGTGTCCCAACAGTCCCATCAGCAGTCCCAGAGCTGGCTGTTTCCTCCTCTGCAGCTCCAGGCAGCATGGGAGCCAGGCCATTGACTGGCATGGTCTTGCTTCTCCTTCAGGCAACTTCTTGCTTCTCTTCTCTGTTTGTTTGTTGGCTTTTTTTGCAGTACCAAGGGCAGGGCTGAGATGTCAGCAACTCAACACAGGAGAAATTCTTGGCCTTTACTTCTACTCTGCCCCACTCTGCTTCTCCTCCTCTGCCCTGGATCCCAGTGAGAAAGGGAAGGAATAGAGAAAAAGGAGTTCCTTTTACGTGTTCAGTGCCCTGACCTTTGCTACAAGCTGGTTTTTTGTTTGTTTGTTTGTTTGTTTTTTGTTGGGTTGTTTTTTTTTTGTTTGTTTGGTTTTTTGTTGTTTTTTTGTTTTTTTGGTTTTTTTTTTTTTTTTTTTTTTTTTTTTTTTCTCTTGAATAATGTGGATAAGCTATCAGCACAGTCTTTCTCTCCACAGTGGTGGCTGCTGCCTCAGACCCATAGACATCCCCCTCCCACCCCAAACTGAAATCTGCATGCAGCATACTGAAGGTCTCAATAATAACAATGGATATATGCCTCAGAGTCTGTTTTCAAAGCACAGAGAATGAATGAAATCCCCATCTGTTGCTTTATATCCTGCTGCTTTAATCCTCTGAATCACTAGCAGTGAGAAAGGAAGTGCTGGACATGTGAGAGAGCCATCCCAGCTCCTTTCTGCCACACTGCCACGGCTGCAGAAGAAAAGCCACTCAAGCTGAAAAAGAGGGTGATGGTTACAGAGAAATCTCTGTGAGGAGTTCTCGTCTCTGGAAAGGACTGACTGGTCTGAAATAGCCTGTTGATCTCCAGGGCATGCTACAAGAAGCATTCCTCTTCTCATACTAATGATGACTGTGACATCTTCAGAAAAGAATTCGTGCCAGCTCTGTAACATGTGAGGGGAGAGTGTGGTCGCCTGCTGTAAGTGTTGACAGCAAATTGCCAGGTTTTCTTGCTTCATTTTTATATTTTGTATTGAAAGAACCTTTGTGTACATCCCAGAAATGTGACATACATGTGCAGGCAAGTGGTGACAGTTGTGTCTTGGTTTCCCCCTGCCACCCTCCCGTGATGTCACTTACTTTTCAGTGGTTATTTACTGGAATTGTGCAATAGGCTCATGTTTCCCTTGTGCAGGTATAGCTACAGCTTACACATCACCTGTAGCCATAATACTTCCAGCTCAGCTTTAGCCTTTAGGCACTAGCAGCTTCTCTCTCTTCGCTAGGGCTGGGAACAGGTGTCCTTTGTTCACTTTGCTGTAGTGTGGGACCTGTGCTACAGGGAGGGAGATGAAGGAAGGGGATAGAAGGGCGATTTAGAAGTGAAGTTGTTAACTGGTGTCTCCTCTCAGTCCCAGGTGGATTTCCTTTTGTTTAGTCTAACAGAAGAGACTCATATTTCCTGCTTTGCACGCACAGACAAAACTATAAGAAAACGAAACCTCTCAACAAAGGTGTTGAGAGCTGTGGGCTTAGAGGAAAAAAATGAAACAGGAACAAAACAGCACCCTCAAAATCCCAGCTTCCTCGAATGGCACAAAGCATGATAAACAATGTTCTGCAGCTAATACAGTGCTGATACACAGGGATACACAGTACTGCCCATAAAATTAGTCATGTGTTACTGCACAAAGTGGCGTGTTCCATAAGAGCTGCCTATTTAGCAAGCTTGATCAAGAGCATTAAATATGGAAATAAGGGAAAAACTATTAACATTGTTGAAAAGTAATTAAAAATATATTTCACCATATGCTTCCCTGCCATTACTTCATTTCAGCAAAACAAATGCCTGGAGCATTTATTATCCCCCATCATTTTTTAAAGAGGCCTAATGTTTCCACTTGGCACAGGAGACACACAGATAAAATGAATCAGCCCTGAAATGAATTGTGTGAAATGCATTTTTCTGAATTTAAAAAGCTTCCCTGTAGTCAAAAATTGCACAAATATTTCCAATCTCTCAAAATGTGTACCTGAAAAATAACCATTTTTTGCTGGTTTTGCACTGTAATCCTTAACACAAAGACTAAAATTCCTTTAGCTTTCTTAGGGTTCTACTCCAGCTGGAGTCAGTATTAGAAAGTTCATGTTACTAACACAGGTCCTAAACAGCCGTAGTATTAAAAAAAGCAAAACAACAACAACAACAACAACAACAACAACAACAACAACAACAACAACAAAAATATATATATATAAATAAAAGAACAACAGTACATCAAAAAGTTTCCAAAGCACAACTAAACTCTTGAGACTGAGTTAATCTACTGTGCAATTATGCTGTTTCCTGCTCTGTGATGCCAGGCATAAATTTGTCCACAGGGTTTTAAAGGATGGATTATAAGCAATTTTATTTTAATTCATGGTGGACAGAGGGAAAAGGTATCTTCTGTCATAAGTGATGATCCAAAGAGCAGTAGTTTGCAGGGCTGCATTTTGGGATTTATTTTTGAAAGTGATGTATCTCTGGCCAGTTAAAAGCAGGGAGGGGAGGACAGATATTATTCTTCAGAAGAAAAATGGATTAATAAAAGGGCCACATTAAAAAAAAAAAAAAAAAGGAAAAGTCCTTGTTTGTGTCAAGTGATAGGAACAACTATAATTAATGAAAATAATATATAAACACAGCTGGATAAAGATGTTCATGCTGTGTAGTTGATGTGGTAGTTTATTCATTACTAGCATTGAAACACATGCTGTCTCTCTTTGCCTTTACACGGACTCCTTTTAAGCATGTGAAACTTGACCCACCAGCCTGTGTAACAAAGCTCTGCCATGCAAGACAACTCACTGGCACTGACCTGGCACGTAGCTGTGAGACAAGTGACCTAAGACAGAAATCAAACACAGCAGATTCTTCCTGGGTGACCGGAGGCAAGGAATGCGTTGGAAGTGATGTGAGAAAGCCCTACAATGTCCTGAAATGGTCAGAAATATTCCCTCCCTTTCTGGGAGCAATGAGGGGAGACATTAGTCCAAAAGATCTGGCTTTTTCTGTCACTTCATAGAAGGAGGCACAGAAGAAAATGTGGTAAGGATCAGGGAAATGTGGATATGGGATTTGGGTCTTTTAGTAGACTCAGCAGGATCAAACTTTGCCACGGTACCACAAAGCTCATAGCATGTTTTTGCTAGCAAATAAAATGTTTTTCCTTCCCCCTTCTTCTATTCCACCCAAGAATGTATTTCAGTTCAAACCCACATTCTGTTTTCATTTGGGGGAAAAAAAAATAAATAAAAGTGCAGCACTGGCTTCAAAGGACATCTACAAATGGAAAAGCTGGATTGAAATGTTTCAAATGAAAACCATGATGGGGCCAGGAAACCCTGGAAACTCCCAAGTGAATCATTATCCTTAACTGCTGACCACCATTAAAGAACTTGACCAGGAGAAATGTCTAAATGTTATAATTTCATAGTAAAACCATGATAGCTAACAGAACTGTGTGCTTTTCAGCAGATACAATTTTGTTATGGTTCTGCATGACAGAAGCTGGCTCTTCAAGCTCTACAGATGGATTCATTCAGCTCTGGAAGTCCCTTTTTAAGCAACATTTTATCAGGCAAGAGGACAGCACTGATTCAGAGAGTAAAGATGATGGAGCTGGGGTATGTAGCAGATTTCCATCTTTATCAATGGGACCAAAGGCCTATGCTGACCAATGAATCCCAACAATATAGGAATGTATTTTGAGCACAAGAGTTGTTAGCCCTTTACAGAAGAAAATAATCTGAGTTTGAGTGGGCTTCTTTAGCACTTCCAGCTCATTATTTGATCTCCTTACTCTTAGAAGTTTTGTTAGCATTACTGAGGAAAACAGAAATATGAAAAGAAATCTCACTTTAAACCAGAATATGGAGACTTAGTTCCTCAAAGAACAGATTTTATTCTCTACTGAAAGAGCAACAGTTTTTCTAATGGAAGCTGCATTTCTGCTTCAGAAATGTGCGGGTGTGAATGAGTATAGCTATACTGATAAACCATTGTAGATGTAAACAATCCCTGTAAAACCAATTAAGAATTTAAGTACAGATTCTAAGTTTACTGAATGTGCAAACTGTTGTGAGACCTCCAAGTGAAAGAAATTCTTAAATGCTACTAGATTAACTACTGAAAAAGGAATATTTGACTAATTCAGTTAGCTGAAAAATGTTCCATTATTTTATCATGTCTAAAACAATCTAATCACTTTTCTCCAGCAAGGATGTATATAGTATTAAGTATAAATTAGCTCTATTTTGAGCTCAAAAATTGTGTGTAAGACTGTTGCTGTCCAGATTAAANAAAAAAGCAGAGGAGGAAACACATATATGATTTGGAAACAGGATTACTCATAGATTCAGAAGAAATAAATCCAATTACCTTGCTTGATTCATCAATAAATGGGAAAGTAGTATTTGTTTTATTATCAAATTAAGTTATTCTTTGGAAGTAATCCACTTAAAATAATTGTTTCCTAGCATCAAGGAAAAGTAATCACTAAAAAGGAACATAAAATGTCTTTCTACTGCTTTCTGTAAAAGGCTTTTTCACATTTTTGTGAGCACCAGATTAGTCCATTATAAAGAGTGGCAGAGAAATTCAAGGAATCCAGATAAGTAAATGCTGCTTTTATAATGTCTTTTGCTCTAACTGCGTGGCACAGTGATTTAAAAGCAAAAGTTCTCACACCCTAGATTCAGAATAAAATGGTCTTCTGGGAACTCTGCAATTCAGCTACTGTTGAATTTTCTGTCCTCAGTGAAGCAATGTTGGTGAAACCTTTGACTGCCAGGGCTGGAGTATTCCCAAAAGCATCTTCGGCTTGCAGGATATTACTGTGTGCAGAATACAAAAATATTGGCAAGACAGGTTCACCAATATTGGCACAACAAATACAGGTTCACCTATCTCAGGAGTAATGGTTTAAGCAGAGACAGAGGTAGATGGAAAAGCCTACAAGCTATTTTTTGTGAATAAAACATACTCCTGCAATTTTATGATTTATGTGAGTGGAACAAGCAAATGTAATATAAGGAGCAAAACATGGAGAAAGATATTTAAAATCTTAACCTTTCTGTTTCTGAATCTCTTTTTTCAAGGCAGTCATGTCCCCTACAATCTTTGAACTCTCAAACAGTAAGGCATCTAAAATGCTGTCTCATGTTCAGAGTTTGGTATGAGAAAGAATAAAACATCCCTCTGACTATTGGAAAGGAAATCATCATTTCCACCAAGGAAGACAAGGTTATTTGTCATCAAAGAACTGATTTATGTCATGTAGAGTGAGATTCAAAACTTGGATTACAGAGATTATCTGTCAATGACGAGAAGTTTTTTGTATTCACTCTGTTCTAGAAAAACTGAGAAGTTTTTCATCCATCTGCTAGGGAAACCTCCACTGTGCTCCTTTGTGAAGAGGTGAAACAACTTACGTTGCCATGCTAGACACAAGAGCGTAGAGTTTAACACAAAGCTGTGACACACTGATGATAAACTAATTTTTAAATGGAAAGTTTTCTCACTTTGGATAAGTCACAGTCTAAGGCAGCCTTCTGATAGTGTAAGCATCAAGTAAATGAGCAGTTGTTAACAGGAACTAAAGGTATTTCCTCATGGTAATGTCTGTGGAAGGCACCATGGTGTGAGAATCTATTTCCATGAGCCAGACACTCCTTTTTCCCCTGTATCCTATGCTCCTAAATTGCTAGGTGCTGCAGGGTTGTACCAGACCCCAGTTCCCCAATGAAAGTAGCCATTAACCCCTCAGATATACAAGCTGTTCAGCTTTCTACTCTTGCATATATTCCAGCTAGGATCTAGCATAGTAATGGACAAGCACAGAATCCTTTGGAGTTAATTATTTCAGCACAGCAACATATTTCTGGGTGTCACTAATACTAATGTGGAGGTTGTATGTACTTATCTAGGACTGTATTTTTAGCTGGCAGAGACCCACATGAAGGCATAGTTGGCTGTCTAGAGTTGGAACAAAATGTCAAACCATCCAACATCTAAAAATATTAATGCAATTGCATGCTGAAAAGTGATAACTGTGTAAGTAAATACAAATGGATGTGAGCTTCAAATTCTGGAATATGCTGTTCTATTTTTTCTTGCAATAGGCATCAATCACTTAAATTTTTTAAGATTCAGTATCCAAATATTTTTGCATACAACAGTGAAATATTTTGGTTTAACTTTGAGCACATTATGAAATAATGCATTTGAATATTTNCCCAGGATCCTAACACATTGTAATATTTACAAATATTTACATATACTTTAAAATAATAATTGTATCTAAAAATGCTAAGTTTAATATCTCATTAAAAACTCAGGTGCTAGCATGAGGCTTGCAATTGCCACCATAAACATTATAGAAAAATTATAACTTCACATTCTGCTTCTGAGACAGTTTAATCCCACAGTTCCTTTTAATGATTCTCATTCTCAAATGGGATTGTTGTACTTGAAATTTTGGGGAACCTGAATTCATTAGAGAACTGTTTAGATCATAATAACCAATGATGTATCAGAACAAAAATCTGGGATATTCAAAGGGAGAGAAAACCAACAATGATTACAATAAATGAACAAAGAACAAAACTCATAGATATAAATTAAATCAAATATCTTTAGGCTCCTGTGAAGTCTGAAGCATATCACTATAGGCTAACCTCGGGGAGAAAAATCAGAGGAGGAATTCTGCAGTGATTCTAAATAAAATATACTGTGAGCACAAGGATTAACTGCGGTGCTTTATGTAAAAAATAATCTATTTTTGTCATCTGGATTCTATGACTTCCACATTTTTCAGTTCCACTGTAAAAGCATTTCTGATATAATTTTCTCCTCCTCACCACACAGACATGATTTTTCACTGAGAATTTCTTTGAATAACAGATCAGAAGCACCTCTGGAGTGTGTACACAGCAAGACTGTATGACCAGGGAGGAGTATTTTCCCTTGCAAAATTCTAAATTCTGAAATCATCCATTATTTCCTCACAAGAAGTCCATGGCTCTTACTCTTTACGTTATTCTATGGACAGAGCTCAGTGCTGAGGAGAGTAGCAATAAGAGACTGAATCTAGAGAGTGAGGACCTGGCTCCCTTAACTTTTGAGGATCTGGGCTGGATGCACCTCTGCTAATAAGCCGGAAGAGCTCAGTAGTCCTAGATCTTGTTATGTGCCCCTCCTGCAGGGGAAGTCCAAACTGGGGAAGATCCAGACTGCTCTGCAACTTTCCTATTCATGATTTTCTCAAAAAAGAAAAACATGTTTGTGACTGAGGTGGGGACTACTGACTGTTTGACTTTGTGCGCAGAGGTGGAAATCAAAGGACCAGAACCCAAAGGTAGAGCTTCTGTGACAGGGCAGACATTAAACCAAGTAATTAGAAGTGCTTTGGGCAGAAAAATTTAGCCCTTTTGCACCTTACTTTTTAAATCTGAAATCCCCTAAAAAGGGATTATGAACCTAAAAGGGTTAATAATGTATTTATTAATACTTCCATTATTTGGACTTCTGCTAAGCCACTGTTATTTCAAATACATAGACAAATCCCAACAGGGTGCATGATCTTAGGGCTTCTCATCTCTAGCTTGTCATTTCACAGAATTGGGCAAACAGAGCAGCAATTTATGAGCATAAAATATGAGATTTATGTTTGAAAAGAGAGAAATTATCAAGGCAGACTCAAAATGCACAAACATTTTTGTTAAACAGCAGTTTACAAATCCCTGGGTGATACACAGAGCAATGAGTTTTACTGACAAAGGTTAAGTTCCAGGTGAATTCTTCTGTTCAGGCTTCATTATTTCTGAAGCACTTTGTGGGACAGAACCTGCCATCATTCTGTCTGAAGATGGCCCCCTACAAGGGTGGAACTCACGCCCAGAAGACATCAGAAACCTTAGAACCCCGGTGCTTTCAGAAACCAACGTCAAACTCGTCTTTTACACTCCGTCTTTCCTCAGAAACTCACACAGAGCAATTTCATTTTTCCCACCAGCATGGAGGAAGCAGATAGTCTCAGAGATCCCTTTCTGTCTGTGATGAACAGCTGTAGGTCCACAGATGTTGGGTTTCATTTGGTAGAGCGCACCATTGTATCCTCTCTGTTAAAAGGTGCTGAGCTGGGGTTTGATGTGCTGTTGTTAAGTGGCACGGCTCCATTTGCACTTCTTGGAGGTCTGGACCGGTTTCTCTGTCTGGGTTTTTCCTTTTGGTAGCTGAGCTCAGTGAACTTAGGTTCATACAGAGAGCACAGGCTTTGAAGTTATCTGAGGCAGGTGTCAATGTTATCATCAATAGCACTTCTGACACATGACTTCAGCTGGGATTCTAACTGCATTTTTGCCAATACACAATCATTTAACTTCCTCTTACTTAGCATAATTGCATTACAGGAATTTCAAGGAGTTCTTTGAACCAAGATACAATTAACATCCTTTCAAAGAACATTCCCACCCAGCATTTACCCTAGGTAAACTTCCTGTTTTTTAAGTCTGTTTAAGTGTAAATCAGCTTTTTCACTTGTGGAAATAGTTTCCAGTCTCTTCTCAAATACACTTTCACACCAAAAACAGTCTGCAAGACTTTGCATGTTATGAGGTGCATTTTTAGCTAGAAAGCAGGTAAACAGTGAAGTTAATTTTAAAGATGTACTTGATTATTAGAAAATAAGTCTCTACCTCTAGAATACTAGCCCATGAATTCAAAAAATGAAAAGCTACTGATAATGGATTCCTAAGTAAAAGATATCAGTGGTCTTCCACTTTTAATCTAATTTTTAAATTGTCTTGAGAAATCCTTACTGCAGGCTTTGGCTGACTGGAAAACAAACAGCAGCTGTAGAAGACAGATGAAAACCAACCTGAATAAAGCAAAGACAGGATTATCCTGTCATCTGTCCACTGTTGAGCAGAGGAGAATTCTGCCTTCAGAGCTGTCATTTTAACACCTCTATATAGCACTAAAATATAAGTTTAGGAAAATCCGAGTATCTTAATCGCTACATGGTGTCATTTAGGATACCATCTGACATTAGCTAATCATGCACATCCACTTCCCTAAGTCAGGCACTGCTACCGAATGGGAGAAGATAAAAACCCCAATTTAAAAAGATTTTTAAATGACATTGTTTAATGTCATCATTATTTTTAGGAAAGAAAAACCTCTATAAGCCTTTTAAATAACAATCCACAGTCCTGTGGTAACAGGCTGGCAAGTGTAGGTGAAGGCACTGTGCTATAAGAAGCTTTGAAATGTCATAACAAATTCTTTCCTTTCCTGTCCATCTAATCATGCTGTGCTCAAGCCATATACTTTCCAGAGGCAGCCCATTCGTGTTCTGTGAACATTTATGAGTTTGTACATCATATAGTATTCATTAGAATTTGAATAGAAACCGGAGTTTTAATGGTGAAGTTATATCACAGTTTGCTAAACACACACACAGAAGAGCTTGAACCACTGCCTCTATTTTTTTTTCCTTGGATTATCAAGGATTAACTTTAATGATTTCTGTGAGAAAAAAAAAAAAAAAAACAACTTCATAAA
>VZTR01011714.1:107760-131448 GCA_013400775.1 Chaetops frenatus
AAAAATAAATTTAAAATTTTTTGAAAAAAAAAAAAAAAAAAAAAAAAAAAAAAAAAAAAAAAAAAAAAAAAAACAACTTCATAAAAGGAAAGAATGAAGGAGAGGAGAGTTTTGGTCATATTTAAACAAAAGAAATCATTGCTAATAACTAAATAGATGTGACGAAAATATAATTTCCACAACTTAGAAGTTCAATTCAGGTTGTTTTTTTCCTGAGCCAAATGTTCAGCCTTTAGATATCTTTGCATTGCAGATCTAATAAGCTTTATCTCTTTTCAGAAATATCTGATGCTGTGATTAAAATACAACCTCCTTTATCAAAGGTGTTTTAGTCAGGAAAATACTGTTCATGGATAACACATAACAAGTTATTGCTTCCTCAAAATATCACTTGTCAAGCCACGGTCACACATTGATTCTTGGACTGCAAGGGAAGGTGGGTACCGTTGGATAATCTGTTTCCAAATAAGAAGCCTTAATGATCTTTAGCTTCTGGGTTTAGTGGTTTACACTACATATTTTGATATTTCTTGTTTGACTCCAAGGCAATAAAAGTACTTATAAAGTTCATCCTACATCTGGCAAATACACAGTAGAGGAGATCTAAATCTGTGTTCTGGAACTAATTCTTTCAAAATGGAGTCAAAAGAGAATTTAATCATGTAGAATTAATAAATTCACCAAGCCTTTATGATCACTATGGTCATGCTTTTAGAAAAGATCACAAATCTCAAAGACAGCTGCTTTCAAAAAAAAAACACCAAAAAACAAAAAAACAGGGAAGGGAAAAAAACAAAACAAAACAAAAAAAACCCCTAACAAATAAAGCGGAACAAGCTTAAGCTCCCAGAAACTTGTTTCTTGCTGTGCTAGTCCAGATTGTGTCTGGGGTGAGAAGATAAAAACCACTGGATTCACACTGCTCTAAAATTGAAGGAGAGCAGGGATGAATCAGGCCATTAAAATTTGTAATCAGATCTTTTGATTGTCTGTAGTGCTTTTAGTTCTTCTCTGCTTTAAAATAACTGGAATTTTATTGGAAAAGAGAGTATATACCTCAAACAGGCTGGCGGTCCTGAAAAGCTGTTTGAAAAAGTTGAATTCTCAGATTGTAAACTAATTTCTTTTAAAATTCTATTCAAATTAATCCATTACAAAATCCATAGGGGAACAGTCTTGGGAGAGATTTCAACCAGTGAGCATCTCTTTTCCGTTGAGATCAATGTCTTCCAACCTGTTGTATTGGCAGAGGGGATTGGTTGGATTTTTTGTTTGGTTTGTTTTTCATTTGCATTGACAGATTATACCTGCTGGTGCTTCCTTCCTTCCTTCCCAGGGAAAAAAAATACCCTAAATTTTCTCAGAATTTATTTAGCCAAAAGGTTCAACTTTTCCAATGAGAGAGAACGGATTGTTCATGCTAAAACAAACATGTGTTCATTTACCTTTGCTCATGCTTGTTTCCATAGTCATTTCTTTGTCAGAAAGATATTAAAATAAAATTAATATTTTAAATTACTTATACATAGATATGTTTACATATGCAGACACACATGAGTTCAGATATAAGGTTAATTTTTTTTTTAAATTGCAAACATAATATACTTTGGCATAACTGCTCAAATAAACCTCAATAACAAAGAAGTTAGCAAGACCTTCCTGGGAATAACCTTAAACAACACTGCTTTAATCATTTGGTGATCAACCTTGGATCGAAGACAGAGAGCATTATGTATTTCCCCCACAGCTATGGAGTCATTTGTCGTGTACATTATGAGTATATGGAAAGGACATTCTTTAAACAAAGGCAGTAAGAAATAAAGTCATCTTCAATCACTGTCATGAATATTCTGCTTAATTGCTGATGGCTTTTTTTTCACTGCATTGCAATGCCCAGTCTCCTGTCTTGCAGCCAGGCATTGCAACAGATCAAAAGCTACAGTGGGCCCTTACCCGTCTCTGGAGGTCCAGAAACAAGAGCAGAACTTGCCAGTTCAGCCTGATAACTACTGTGAGGCAGTGACAGTGCTGCAGGGGGAAACAGATTTCTCCCTGAGAAGGCACAAGCCAAATACCCTTCCCACTCACTCTCCCATGATTGAAATGACACATTGCTACACTTTTTTCTTACACATGACTCTTACAATCACTGCTCATTATCCTTGACCTGCCCTTAATGCTCTGCCTAAAGTAAGGACTGAAAAGACTTTTTGACTGCCCTGTTCCCACAGAAAACTTCTGTTTTTCCTGTCAGAAGCCATATAGTTTTTTAAAGTGTCTACCTTGACAATTCCAAGAGACCTTGGCTGTATCAGCAAAGAGTTCTGCTCTTTTAGAAGAACTATCCCCCAGCCTTGACAAGAAGTAAATATATCACCTACGGCTACCTCTGATTTCCTCCTGTGTTTGACATCCAAGAGGACATCGAAAGTGTGTGGCTGGTTGGCCGGGGAGGACATGGTAATTCTGTCCTAATGAGGATAACAGGCAATTCTGAAGGGAATCCAGTCTACAGAGAGAAGGAATCAGATTCAAAGATCATGCTGATGTTGGTTGACACACGCTATGGTCTTCCCATTTTAGAAAATTTCACATTCCTTTGAAGTGCCCACAGAAACATCTGTGCATTTGCGGGTTGAATCTTGTTAACTACTTAATACCACAAAGCAGGATCTCTCAGCAGAGCCTGTCATCTATTTGAACAAAATACTGCAAAAGAAGCAGGGTAAGTTTTGAAAAGCTGTCAACCCAAAACTTAGTGAACATAAATAATATATTTCTTCCTGGCCTTGGTCTGCTTTAACACAGCAGCAAAATAGCAGCCTTGCCATTGCTGCTGAGTGCAGCTAATGGTCTTTTTAGTCTAAATTACAGTTGGTCCCTCTAAAAGTGTGTTTCCTGCCAAGTGTGGTTTCACAAAATGCTGAGTCAAAGGAGCTGGGGGGAGGGACCAACAGCAGCAACGGCATCTGGAACAGGCCCATGGCATAAATGGTACTTCTAAAAGAAGGTTAAGAAACAAGAATGTTCCTGGGCAAAAGGTGAAAAATTGGAAGGCAAATAAACTGTATTATTTCCCAGAAGGGAATATCATACCATAGTTGCTTGATGACATATAGACTAATGTCTTAATATTTAGGAGTTGTTCCTTTAAAATATTCATGTGCTTCCTATTGGACTAAGGACTCAGATGCAGTCAGGTCACCATGCCTCAGCACACTGGTCTGCCCCTGGAAATTTGAGGCAATTTTCCCTAGTTCAGGGTTGCACAAGAGAGACTTAAATAAAATAGCTGACTTTATTTTCACTTGAGGGCACGAACACTTGCAGCAATTGTATTCTGATTGATAAGCTGTGGGTTGTAAATTCACACTAGTGTCCAGTGGACACACAGTCTAAATACTTGTGAGGGTGTTGGCCAACCTTCTGTCTTCCAGCTGGGGTAATAGTTGTGTCACCACATCTACCTGGACTTGCCCTCAGCCCTTCCACCCAGAACCATCTCTGAAAGACAGAAAATGACAGGGTCACACAGGCAGGAATGGTGATGATGGACAAGATGAAATATCATTTTCTATTTGCGTTTCACATCTGAAAATGGAAATAGGAAAAAAGCAAAGGAAGTGAGGTGGTGTTAAAAGTAGTTTAAGCAACTCCCAACTCCTCTGGCTGCTTGTCCCTGTTCCCTGTCACCCTCAGTTGTTGTGAGTGCAAAGCATAAGTGGGAGCAAAGAATGAACAACATAAGGAATCACATGCAAATTAACTCCCACCAAAACTCCTTGTTTTCCACCCAGAAAAGTAATTTAGCTCCATGTACAAACTCTGGGGTCAGTGTAACAAATAGGGCAAGAACAAGTGACTGCAGGGCTTTTTCAGTCAGCACAACAATGGAAAAATGTCCGTGTAACCACAGCCACCTTCTTAACTTTCAATGTCTTTTCCTGCTCCAAGCTCTAATTCTAGCCACCTGTGACCTGATCTTGTTTCCACCTGTATATTTGCCATTAACCTTGATATAAGTAAGATTGACTCTTGATATGTAAAGGATATGATTTTCCACATTTTTTCAAGGGTAGCATCAAGGAGTACATTGGCATTACTGAGACCAGTGATCCTCGCTGGCTGCCTTGTAGCAGATACTTGGAAATATACCCCAGGAAAGCAGAGGCCGAACTCCACAGGCCCACCCATACCCCACAGGAGGGTTCCCAACACCACAGCACGGGAGAGCAAGGACTCGGCAAACTGCAGGTGGTCCCACAGAAGGACACATTGCTCTTCTGCAACACGGCCCTTTTATTAGGGCAGAAGGTGTGTCCCAAGCACAGGGTGGGGTCCCGCAGCAGCTACTGCCAAATGAAGGCAGTTCTGCCCAAATCCTCCACAAAAGAAGGGCCACAGAAGGAGGAAGGGAAAGACCACATCAGCAGTCACAGAGATAGCCTTCAGTTACAGTGAAACCACATGTGCAGGCTACCAAGTTCAAAGCAAATAAACACAAACTTGCTTGCAGCTTCGCCACAGGCAGAAAGCCATGGCCAAGAGGACTGAGTCTGGCTTAACCCTGCAACCTAAAGCAACTGCTGTGTAAAATTCCTTGCCCACAGCAATGAAGAGGAACAAGTGCTCCGCATTGGTCCTTTTTATCTCAGAAGAAAGCAATCACAGCAAGACTTACTTTTTACCTTGGTCACTATTGCCTCCTGACCTGTTTCTCAACTTTGAAAGGGTGTGGAGGTTTTTGATACAACCTGCTCTTTCTGTTTCTTTTTTCTTTTTTCTCCCTGCTCCTACTTGTTAATGCAGATAACCAACACAAAGGGAAAAGGCACTCCTTATGTTCTTTTACGACCTTAAACTTCGTTTGTGGAGAAGGATCAGCAACAATGACCTGGAGGCATGTTTTGAGAAGCCACTAATAGTGAAGCACAGTGAAGGTTCAGATCTGATGTTGATGGGTCCCTTAGGAGTCAGTTATACAATGGAAAAATAATAAGAATAATTTATATAACTGTTTTCTGTATCATATATTTTTCTTCCAGAGTTGTTATCTTATGGTTGGGCCACTTTTTTTCCAGGAGATATATTTGTTGCATTTAGCTGACTCTTGGCCCAGATTTTCACTTGTAAAGAAAGTCACAATCTAACAACCTAAATTTATTCATGCTTGGTTTATTTATTTTCTCTAAGGAAATATTTTGCATATCAATGGAAAATGCAAGGGCGTTTCCCTTGAACCATTTATTAGGGTAACTCTTAAAGGACATTGTTCACAGTGTGCTGAGGAAGTAAATTATACAGATGTTTTGGGCATTCAAATGTCAGGCTGGACATTTGTGTGCTCCAGGAACAACCTGTGGGCTTTCTGGTGATGCCTCAGCTCTATTTTACATGTACTTTTTATCACTACAATTTGTACTTGTTCATAGTAGCTCACTTATACATTCCTTCTCATTCCTTAATATTTTTCCAGATGGAAATCTGCCTGGAGCATTTTATGTACTGATAGATGTTCTCCTTTCTTTTGCTATAAGTTTTGTTTCACTTTTTTGTAAGAAAACTAGACAAAACTGATAAGCTGGGGTATATAAGAACAACAGAGATATAAACATCTTGAGAGAGAAATGAGATTATGGCTCAGGAAGGCAATTCAAGTTTGTAAAAACACCGAGCAAAGCGGCCTGGAATGCACGGAGAGTCCCTCCAAGATGTAACTGCTTGGTAAGCTATTTTTCTGCTGATGGCTCAATTACTTCTCTTTCATGTGCATTTCTAAGCGTTTTTCCAGATGTCTCCCTCATTTTTCCTTGTATCCTATCACGACAGAAAGGTAACAAGGTGCAAGATCTCCAAAGTGAACAGGCAGATTTGTGCTGCTTCACAGTTGTCAGTTTTGTTTGGATTGTGTTTTCCTCTTCTGTCCAATATTCAACCTGTATCTGCTAAAACAGTTCAGAGGAGGTGAGAACTGTGTGCTACTCTGTTAACAGGGGGCAAGTGCTAAGAGGAAAACACCCATTTTTCTACTTCCAAGACTGGAAGGCACATTGATAAACATGCAGCACACTGCTACTCACAGAAACCAGTTACAAATGAACTTTAAATCTCTTTGCTGTCTTACTTTTTCTAGAAGTCTTAAAGAGGTAGCAGTGTAAGGCCTGGATTATGCAGAGACACTTGGAAAAGTTATGGCCTGCTAATAGCCCATTTAACATGTTAAATGAGCATAAATAAATGTAGGATTTTGTGTTTCACAAGATTTAATTTTATGCTAGTTTCTGTACGCATCGATTTTCCCCTTTTCTTTCCTTGAAGAGCACCCATAAAGGGAAACCCTATAGGCTCAACTTCTTCACATCCTCATAAGGATGCATAACGACAGTTAACTGCTGTAATCCACTACATTTTTAGCTTTAAGGGAAAGCAGGACTAGAATACCAATGTAAATGGGCATTATCCAGAGCAGCTGCCTCTGGGCATAGCATCTCTGCCTCTCTGCAATGAGCTCCCTCATCAGCTGGCAGGAAGGAAGGGGTGAGATTGGGGAGGAATGGGGCTGACTGGTGGGGATGTCTCCCGTGGGCTCTTTGGGAGGCTTGTGAGGGCTACTGCTGCTGCCTCAGAGGCACTTGAACCTTGAAGTGTTCGAGTTTTGTCTCATCCCCCCTGTGAAGTGCTTGGCACTTCTGGTAATTTTCAGTTAATAAGAGCAGATAATGGGGAAGGAGCACAAAAGTTACATTTTGAAAAATAAATATGGAGTTTTAGTCAGAAGGAAGGATTTGAGTAATTACATACTTGTATAATTTTGAAATGGCTGGGCCTGGTGCAGGGTCAGCAATCGTACCCCCTATGGCATCCCATGATGGCTCAATATTGGCAGAAATAATTTGGTGTCATTTTGTTGTTTGTTTGAGGGCGATTTTTAAATAACTCAAGATTTGTACTGGAGTGACAAATATATGGGTTTGGCTTGTATCTCAGTAATGCTGGTTAATGATTAGTGGTACCAGCTAACTTCAGTTTACCCTACGTCTAATATATTTGAAATCTGATTTTCTTTTTGACAAGGATAGGTTATTAAATACCATGATGCCTCCTTAATATTAGACCTTATATTGTTACTGCTGAATTCATAGAATCATAGAATGGTTTAGTTCATGTAATTATGTATTCATGGCCAACTCCTACAATTCCATAATCTTGTTTGGATAGTGCACAGACTTTCTTAAACAACATATTCTTATAGCTGGCCCTGCTCTGGAGTATTCCAAAGTCTGATATTTATGGGTAGAACAGAGTTTGATGGTGTTCCAGTAACAACCAGGACAACCTCTAGACATAAACCTTATTTCACAGACTGAACCACCTGCCTGTTATATTTTTGTGTGAACTTCAAAACCAGTAGACAATATATTTTAGGTAATGTGTCGTTAAATGTAGTACCTTTTCAGATTAATAATGTTATACATTCCTCATTTTTATGTTAGGGTTGCTCCATTGATCTTCAGTATGAAGTTAAGGTATACTAGGGCCAGATTGACTCTTGACATTGCAAGATACTTAAAAAAGCCTTGTAACAGCAGCTGAGGATTTCAATGCAAGCTTTTTCATACACTGCTCTTGTATAGTAAAAAATGAGGTCAGCAACTTCCTTCAGTGATTCATAGGTGTGGTAACTGCCCCATGGGACCACTGCAAATTGGCAGAGCACAGCAGACTTGTTCCTCTGCCATTGCCCACAGGGTCTGATTTCCCTTTTGTCTCCTAAAGATGGAACATTTTTTCTGTGAAAATGAGCTGGCTATAAATTGCAGCAAGGAAATAAAAGGGTGTCAGGATGCATTTTTTGATTGTTGGATAGCTGAATTCATTGCTGCATTTCAGTGAGGCTCCAAGAACTGTTATTCAGAAGACTTGTACTCTAGACACAGCACTGCCAACTGCATTCATCAGGCCTCCAAAGAGGCAGAGAAAAGTTCAGTCCAGGAGTATTAAACAACCTTCAGAGCCAGTGTCTCACTAAAATTAATGAGCCAAAGTCATCAGCATGCTCTGGCTGTTCTGCACTGCCCCAGCTATAGAAAGAAGATGTAAAACTAGTCTGATGGGTCAGACAAATACCATTTGAGATTGTTTCATATTTCTAAAGAAGCACAAGAGGAGCTGAAAGACCTTACCCAGGCTGTTTCTAATTCCTTCTCTAAGTATGATGATATTTAATTGCTAATGTTGCCAAACATATTGAAAAATGTAGTAATATGGTAACCACACAAATTAAGAGATCCAGATTGTTCTCTACCTTAGTCTGCTAATATTGACTATACTTTAGAAGGCATGCAATTATGTTTCTGAGCACAGCAGTAAAATACACTGACAAGTTTTCAAAGTCATGAATCACAGTGACATGAATATTCTTGGTTTTTGAAGGAATTTGACCATAAAATTACCTTCTTCTCAATAAAGAGAAGAAAATATTACTTGCTAGATCCACAAAAGCATTTAGGAGCCATTGCTCAATAAAAATCAGTGAGAAATAAGTGTTTAAATGGCTTTGTGGATTCAGCTGGTATGTAAATGACAGAAGTTCCTACTTCTTCTAGACTCCTTATTACACGTGGAACAGAGCATTGATTGCAGAATCTGTAAAATACCAAAGAGGCAAGAGGAAAATTTTCCCATGCTGAGATTTTTGATATCCATAGCACTAGAGTTATATCTCCTAAGAAATGTAGTTGGGTTTTTGAAACAATTTCTCCTGATTTTCAAAAAGGAATGGGTTCTTTCAGAAGCAAAGCCTTCATCATCTGATTCCTCAGTTCATTCAAGGGAGCATATGGAAAATGCACATATCAATATGTCAAGCAATGGTTTGAAGCAAAAGTATATGTTCTGGACAATTGAAATCTTTTCTGATTTTTTCACAATTTAGGAAGAATTGATTTCTCTCCCTGAAGTACCTCCAGCCTCTGTGGATTTCAAAATGGCTTTTAGATACATGACTCAGTTGTCTTTATTCTCCACAGATAACACAACTTGCCAACAATTTTATTAAAATGTTGTTCACATGAAAAGGAAGGAAAAAATCTCTTTTTGTTTGTTCCCCTTTTGTTTCATATGTAGGAAGTAGAAAGCTGTGCTTACTAGGTTAGGGAAGACCTCATTAAGTCAAGGCACTGAAATATATACAGTTTAACCTGTTATGGAAAAGGAGGACAAAATGCATTCACAAATAATATAATCATCACATCAAAAAGAAGTTGTCAGATAAACTGTCACAAATATCAGACAGTGAGCTCTAAGTTTAAGAAAAAAAATCCTAAGTAAAGGATCTTTTTCTTCCCTCTGTAAAAATACTATAAATAAAAATCATTTTGAAAGTTCATGGAAATACACCAATATGGGATAAGGAAACATCAGATTAATAAAAGCATACTGCATCAGCTCAAATGAGAGATTACAGATGTATTGGGAATAAAAGCATTTTTGAGCAGAGCTCACCCAGATTGCAGGCACATTCCTGCTGCTGTATCCATAACATGCCCTGCTCTCTTCAGAAGCCCTTGCAGTGCACTGCTCCTGTTCCAGATATGAGGGCAGCATACAGCATTTGGCTAGACCATCAGAGCAGAAGCCAGAGCAGCTTCCTGCTGAGCAGACCTGAATAAAATTATCCAGAGGACTTTGGTAAAAATTAGTGATCTTCAGTAAAATTACACAACAGACCTCGGTAAAAATTAATTGCGTAGTCTAGCCTAGAGCACAAAGGAAAGCAGCACCAAACGAACAGCAGCAGAGTTTGGCACACATTGGAAAGAGCTGATTTTGATGCTGGTCAAAAAATAAAAAAGGGGAGGCTGTAGTGGGGAGAGAGCTCAAATTTATTTTGTTACTTATTCCAGCAGGAAATGAAAGCAGATCTTTCTTTTAAGTCTGTTTGTTGAGTCAGACTGTTCCGAAATTTTCTTCTTTGTATTTCTGGGAATTACATGCAGTGCCAAAGTACCTTCTTGTTTAAACAATGTTTTGGATTGCCAAAGTGGTGAGGAATGTGTGCCACGTCACACAATTTCTGTAATTCTGCATAAAGAAGCAGATGAGGCTGGTTTGACTGCTGTAGGAACCTCAATTATATTGAAGGTTCCTTGTATTTTGTAGCACTATAATCAAAAGGTTCCGTATAATTCAACATCACTAGAATAATGGCTGGTTTGTGAAAGTACAGGGATACAAATAGGAAACTGAAGAAATTAAATTCAGCAAGACTCTGTAAGACTTTAGTGGGATTATGGAAAACACAAAACTATTCAGGCAGCAGACTGGGTTGCCTAGAAATGGGGTAATTGTTTAAGGTAGTTAAAAAAGAAGTCATTTGTTCTCCTGGGTCCTTTATTGTTGACAGAAAGGTTATCTCTTAATTTTCTGCCTTTTTCAAAGTGCAGGTGAGCTCCACATAGTATAACCAATTCACATCACTCTGCAAAATAATAATGTTTTGTGCAGTAGATACCCACATTTCCATGGAAAGGGATTCATTTTTTCAGAGAGTTATAGCCTTTGGAGAGAGAAAAGTCCTATTAGGTCATAAAATCTGTACCTCTGCCAGTACAGGATTTGTTGCATCATCTATGTATATTCATTAGTGTTTTGTTCAAGCTGTTTCTCATAGAAGCCAGGGGACTTCCAGTGCTGAACCACGGAAACAGAAATGTGGCTGAGTTGATCTCACCAAACAGTCACCCATTATACCCTCTCTACCTTTACAAGTGTTAATATAAAATACACATTTTTCACTTTCAGAAATGCCTCTGTACCAGCCAAATGTTTATTACAATTCCATCTTCATTTAAAACAAAAATTTCTTCTCTTTCAGACAGCTTTTGTGTCTCATATTTAGGCAGAATTGAGGTCACTGAAATTTAGGTGAAGAAAATTATTCCTTTCCCTACTTTTCCATGTCTCTGAATATGGTAACCAGGATGTAGGGGTCGACATGTACTATATATCAACATGATGTAACATTTCACCTGTATGTGTCTTATCTGAATTTCAGACAAATCTGCATTATGGAAATTTATCTCCACTTTTGAAGAGGCATCAACCTATGCTCTAGATCAAATGAGAAATTGCATATCATTAAAGTCAAACTTAAATAAGGGCTCAGGGTCAAGCATGTACTAAACTGTTGTTAAATGTCCTTAATGAACATGATAGTTCAAGAAAAATAGAAGATATGTACAATTTCTTGTTCTCATTCATAAATGCTTTTCAGTATAAAAACCAACTAATTTCATCTAAATCCAAATTTCTTCCATGGAATTCAGCTCAGCTGTGCAAATATAGGAGGATTTATTAAGAAGCACATAATAATGAGCCTCATCAAACAAAAGCACATGGACTTTCACATAATTTCATAGTAGACACAAGACTTTCTTTCTGCAAGCTGAAATCAACATTATTTTGGATTTTTTGTAATTTTACAAAAGGCTTTGAATGAATTTCCAGAGGTGTTTTGGGGTTTATTTTATTATTTTTCTATACTTTTGGAGGATGACAGAATTAATATGGTCTCACTGATCTAGTGATAGTCAAAATCTCCATGTCCACACTGGCCACTCAAATCATCTTAGTGTTTACAGGGGGATAAAATTGCTAAGATAATTTCCTTGGCTCCTGGTTCACAGGACTAATTGCTTAGTTTTGTAAGCCAATTTGTTGTGTGGTTTAGCCACTTGGTGTTGGCCAGTCCTGGTATCTTAGCACCTTCCTAAGAAAAACACCCTGTGCATTAGGGTTGAAGCATGTTGAATTTTTTTCTGGTGCCAGGACACCAGAATATAATGCCATCTTTTGCCACTCCACGTTGTGATTTACCTTTGTGAAAAAAACCCCAAACCTTAGCAAAGGTCAACCTGACTTTGCTGAGTATAACACAAACATTTTCAGTTATTGAAAAATCTTTTCAGTGGTGCTTTTCAGTGGCCATCTAGAATGACAAGCAGGAAAGAGACTTCCTCTGTGTGTGCTCATGCTTAGGATCATACCATACCTCACAGGTCTGCATGAACTTTCAGTATGCTATTAAAAGTGTTGCAAGGTTTATAAAGCAGAATTTCTTCTAGATGGCATCATATTGGCCAGTCATACTGGTGCTGATATCAACAAAATTGTTCAGCCTGGAGCTCTTTCAGTATAAACACGAAGGTGGGACTGACAAGGTGTTTTCAAAACCCTCAGCTAGAGAACACATATTCCTGGTTATTGAAAAATCAGATCTGTCAAACTTTTGGCTTCCTGCGTGTCTGTATTCCCCTGGGCTTCCAGGGGCAGGTTTCCAGCCAAGATGATGAAGACTGAAGGGGGTTGATTGTCTTCACAATAGATGGTGGATAGACATTCTGCTGAGGCCTGCCTGTCACATTATTTTTATAGGTTCTGACAACAGCACAGTTGAGTTTATGAAACAGATGATTCATCCTATGTATAGTTTTTTCTGCATCTGAGATATATATACATATGCATTAAAAACATGGTGGGAACTGTTGTCGCAGAATATGCCTGCATAAAGAGAGACAGTAATTCTTCTTGAAGGGGAGAATCCACAGAACAGAAGTGACACGCTGGCACTCTGAAATGCTGAAATGCCATTCTAATGAGATAAGCAGCATTTAAAATTTGTGCTTCACTGTATTTTCTACTGCATTATTTTCTATGCATCTAAAACTTTATTAGCAGTGTAAGGGTTTGTCTGGGAGCAACATGCTTTTATTTGTACACTTTTTGCAGAAAGAAACACGTTCAAAAGCCCCAATAATCTGTTCTTTGGTTGAATGATGGCCATACGGGATTTACAATTGAATTGTAACGACAGGAGGACAGGAAGAATACAAGTGACAAATACAAGAGTCTCTCTGCCAGCAGGGAAGAAGAGCTGTAATGAGCAAAACTCCCAACTTGATCTAATTTAGAGCCAAGCAGAGCTTCAAGAATGTGTGGGAATTAATCTTTTTATTTATCCAGAATGAAGGAGGAGAATTAAGAGTAAGCAGCATAGCACTGAAATGGACAGATTTGTATTCCCTCCTGAAAAACATTGCATATAAGTGCCTGGCAGCTAAAGTTCATAAGTGCAACAGCAGATTTTTACGAAACTGCAAGGAACTGTTTGTTCTTTCCAGATGGGGGATGGGAAAGAAGGTCTGGGTTTGACCAATAATGTGATCATTGTTGAAAATCTACAGCAGTACAAGAAATGAATGGAGAATATAGCCCTAAGAAAAATAGAAAAGTTAAAAAAAAAGAAGAAAAGAGTAATGAGTTTTCCTGACTTAGGCCCCAGCTAAGCAAAATGTCTAATCAGAGAGCTAAGGATTTGCAGCGTTTGGCCTCTCAGCTTGAAGAGATGTGATCAGCATGCAAGCATGGTTGTAGTTTCTGCTCATATGGGTTCCTACAGCTTCCAAACATCCATATCAAAACTCCACTCGTCTGCTCAAGCAATTCAGCTTCAGCCTAAATAAAATTAAATATATGAATGACTCATAGAAATAATTCCATGTTGGGAATCTCATAATGTCACTACTGTTCTTTGATATAAGCCAGGTCGCATAGTTGGATTCAGCTTGCACATAAGACTTATTCCTATAGTTGCTGGCTTTTTGCACCCACATGCATTTCTATGTCCCCTTCTCCACAAGCTTCTTTCATCTTTCCTTTTGGCAGCTTGCCAGTATAGTAGCCAGAACTCCTATTATATGCCAATTAATCCCTTCTTGATGAATTCGAGTCATTTGTATTTTATTGTACACAGTACGGAAATACATCACGACAAAACGTAGTATGAATAGGGCATGGGTTAGTCAAGTATAAGGGCTTTTTTGTTCTCTACTAGATGTGTATTTATCATTTCAAATAAAAATAACCAACATCCTGCTACAGTAACCTTTTCCTTTGTTTTTGAAAAGCTTTTTAGTAATTTTTCCCATCAAAATGTTAGCAGTGCAATTTGCCATGTTTTGGTTTAGAAGCATAGAGACGAGATGTTGATTTACTATAATGTGCTGTTCTTACAACTAGAAGTAATTGTTTAGTAGTAGTATAATTGTCTGCAATCAATTTCAAAAAGCAATTGTCTCCAAGGAGGTTTCTGCATACCTGTGGCCTCTGCCCAGAGAAGAGCAGGTTTGCTCCTATTAACGAAACACCAGGAGAGTTGTGTGCTCCCACCAAGGCAGGGGCATGTGTGTGGAGCACAGTCAGAAAACATTTTAATTGGATGCCCACAATGGATTGTCAAATCTACCTCTGCTTAAAGCACATACTTATATTCTGCTGAATGTACTGACACTGCTCCTTTGAGGTAAACAGGGTGTTGAAGCACTGCTGAGCTGAAGCCTCCTTAGGACTCCTGAGGACTTTGGCTTCCTTAGAGCACAGTCCCACACTGTGACTGAGGTGATAAATGGTCCACAGTGCCTGAAAGTCACATTTTGCCCTATCTTTTCTTTTCTTTCCTTCCTTCTATTCCCCCTCATGCCCTTTCACTGGATATTTATCCTCTCCCCTCCATCTCATCAGATTCTGTGCTTGGCTGACCCCTACATTCCTTCAGTTTGCTTTACAAACAGAAAAATTCCATATACACCTTTTTCAAGGTTATATTCTGCCATTTTATTTAGTGAAGGTGCTGAGTTGAACTCCATCACCAAAACCAGTACAAAGTAAGTGGGTAGCCAGGAGCAAGAGGGGAGGAGAGCTTGGAGGGAAGGCAGGGTCTTCACCCTCGTTGCAGCTGCTTTAGCTCGTATTATATTGTATTTGTCACTTTTTGAAAGTAAAGGGACTTCTGAAATTGCAACATAGTGCCACCTCTTTAAACACACTTGTGTTCATAAGGGCATTGGCTGAACTGATCATGTTAAGTCTAGTTCCAGTTATAAAACCCTGCAAAGGCATTTCATTGCATAATATTATTATGATGCCCAGATGCTTCGCTCAAAAATCAAAAGGAATTAAAGCTCTGTTACACAGCAAAACTGTGTACCCAATTGGAATACATGAACTGTTCAGACAGAAATGTCTGTATGTTTAAGAATAAGAAGGATTTAACTTTTAACCAACCTTAGAATACTTCCTTGAATGTATCCTTTACTCGTTAATCTGATTTTATTTAGTTCTAAAAAGGGGCTTTGCATGCTAATTCAGATTAATCAGGTCTGACTGCATGTAATTAAAAATTAGTAAAACAAAGGCAGACCCTAAATCAATTCTTAAAGAACATCTTCCTTCAACTACAAAAGATTAGACTTTATGCATCAGTAGCTCTGAAAGGAAAAACAGTTATTATTGAAGAGTATGCTAACATTTTATCCTTAAAAAATGAAGCACGTTTGCCTAACAAAATTAAATGATCCAGACAATAAAGCACATTTGCCAAGATCAAGAATGATAAAACCAACAGAAGAGTAAAATCCAATGCAAAAAAATATTAAAGCCCATTACTGCAATGAGCTTTTGGCAATAGAGGTCATATAACATTTCAGTGTTTGCACCGGGTATAACCCAGAAAATTCATTCCAAGCTTACATTGGAAAAAATATTGGTAATTTTTGTGTGCTTCACAAACAATGCAACCTGCACCTTATATTGGATTAAAATTAAGAATTTGTCCTTAATTACCTAGTCTTCTTTTTTAATCCATTGAATTTAATTAATTACTTGAATTTTTTAATCGATTTGGAATTTGAGAAGTTTAGTTTACTGCAGTTGGATACTAATATCACAGCAAAATATCAGAATTTCCAAAGGTTATTTAAATTTATAATTTCTTGAGATTTATTTTTACAAAAGAGAATATTTGGAATTCTTACCAAAAGAAAAAAAATTGCAAATCTCTGTATAACAAAAAGCTTAATTACAGGGAGAATGAGATGACCAGAGTAAACACACAACTGTTTCTTTCACAGCTGAAGTCATGTCCTTGGTTTTTTTACATAAAAGGAGAAGAGGAAGGTTAAAATTCAACCCTGTCTCCAGAAAACAGGCCTTCTTCTGCCCTTTGCAAGTCCCTTTTGTGTGACTAAACATCTTTCAAAGGAGTCTTCAGCCTGCTCTTGTATGCAAATAAGAATTTCCCTGCTCCCCCCATCCCTACAGGTATCAGAAACATCAGCCCTGGCAGCTGCTCTTACAGCTACAGTGAGGTTCAGATCATATTGCTGAGAGAAGTGCTCCTCTGGGACCTGAATATAAACCACTGTGGGCATTATGGCCCATCTAGGATAATCTCCAGGAGCAATGAGCCTGGATGGGTTGGCTTGCACTGGTGCCTCCCCAGCAAATCAAGAAGCTTTCTGGTGAAGGATAGAGCACTTGGCAGTAGCCTCCAGCAGCCAACATTTATTTGCCACAGCTGAGAAGGATGTTGGCCACCAACTCAGGGGGCAAATAACCCCAGAGGTACAAGCTGAGAAGAGAGGCAGCTACTGAATCAGCCTTTGAGATCAACCAGAGACTGTAGGCTTTTCCCCCAAAATAAGTATTTATTGATGTTAAAAGTCCTGAATTTTCACCAAAAAATGGAATTCAATATATTGAAATCAGCTCTTCATGAGGACATCCAGTCTGAAAAAGTCTTATTTACTTCTTTGGGGTCAACATTTTAAGATGAATGCTGTCTTGTCCAGGTTACCCTCCAATTATTAATGGCAGCTGCCAGCATTTGTCTAACAAGGGATTTCAGAATACGACACAGTTACAGTTGCACATCTATTAAAAAATAGAGCTTAAATTTATCTCAGGACACATAAGACATCCTCTGGGAAAGCTGCACAATGCAACCATGCTTTCTATTTTTGGCAATAATTAAACTATACTATGAGGAGTTATTAGACTAAATGACACAGTAAACCCCAAAAGCAAAATATCTAACATCACAATATGATGTTCTTAGTCCTGTCTCATATCTCATTCTTTTCAGCTCTACTGCAAATGAAAATTAGAGTCAATGGAAACTAAAAAGGTCTTTTTTATGCATGGAATAACATATTAACTCAGTGAGAGAATAAATACTGTTTACCTTTTTCTGTTTAAAAATGTAAATTCTTCCTGCTGCATGAATTTGTAAAGTAAAACTGCTCAGTACTTATTCATGTCTCATGCTTATCTTCTAAATCAACAGTGATAAACCCAGAATTTTGAAAGTAATAGAGCATAGAATAGGAAATTCCCCTTGTCACTTGCATTAACACAGTGCAATGAAATCCAAAATATAAAAATATAAACAATGATTCTGACAATAGTCACTTGGAAGATAAACTTATCATGGATTATATATCTTCTTTTAAATAAACATCACACGCTTTTCTGAACCACTGCAGTTCCTTCTCAAGGTGCTGTAAAATCTGAGCAACCTGAAGCATATTTATACAGATTAAGTGGTTTCTAATACTCCAAAGAGCACTTAATCTGCATGAATGTGCTTGGTGTTGCTATGTGCGTCTAAAGCCTGAACAAGGAGACTAAGTGATTCTGAAAGTCTGCTGCACATTCATATTTTGATAAGTCAAACAAAGGAAAAATGGAAGAAATATGTTAATTGGCTCTGGCAAGCAAGACAAGCAAGTGGCAATCAGAGGCTTTCCAGCCTGAGCTTCTTATTCTCCAGCCATGTCCTTAAAACGTCTCAAATTATACTAATAATGCAAGTTATTATGCTAATATAGACTCAAAAATGGGATAATGCTGGAAATGATGTATCCCTGATAAAATGTTCCATAATCACTATGACTAATGTTTATTAAAATGCTGTCCTAGAAACTGAAGCAAAGGCCAGCTGGTTTACCTTAAGGGTTCTGCTGTGGCATTTTTCAAATATTCTGTGTTTATTGCTTTTTCTAGCAGACCATCTAAATGAGAAAATCATGGTAAAACACTTGGCAAAAAAACCCCTTCAGATTCTGACACCTTCCTCCGGCAGAGCCAGGAGATGGTTATTCAAGAGATAGTTAACATATCTATCAGGTATGCTGAAGATGAAAGGCACATAAAGAGAATTTCTACATAAAACCTACTGATTTTTATATCAGTTCCACACTTTGTCCCATGTTGACTAAAATAAGGTGAAGAAATTGCAACAGTAGAATTAGCACAAAACTGATTGGTCTTGCTGACTAAGGTGGGGGGACAGACTCAGTGATGTGTTTTGTTGCAGGTGTCCTTCCCCTCCCAGGGTTTGAGTTAAGGACAAAAGAAATGTCTTGTGGTGAGCAGAAGGAAGATATTCTCCTACATTATTTGCTTGTGGGAAATTAAAAAACTTGGTGGTAGGTAGGTTCTGAAGGCATTTGGCATACATGAACTTTTTTATTCAAGTAATTCAGGCTGTTACAGAGGATAACTTTGAAAGGCTGTCAGAATGATGTGTACTGTCAGCAAGGTTCACTGTTTAGGTTTCATCCAAAATAAATACAAAGGTAGCAGCATTTTTTTTTTTTTTTNCAAAGTAATAGTGTGTGGGATCTTGTAGAACATGTAACAAATATTCAGTACAAACTACTTTTCCAACAACTGGGTCCCAGAGCTGTATAAACATCTCCAGAAAGCAGTGCCCAAGGCTTTAAGAGTATGTGAAATGAAAAGGATACATCTGTCAGCCGGTGTGTAGCACAGGAGGCAAACTGCTGAGTGAATTGGCAAGGGAGAACAGAAGATGATAATGAAGACAGCACTAAAGTCACTGGAAGAGATGGAAGGTAACATTTTCTGGTCTTCAGTTCAGCGTGGTTCAGAGTGCTGGATCATTTGGAATAGTTCATTGATTCCTAAGGCGTAAAGGTACTTTCTTCACAGAGTATTCATCCTGGATAGCTCCTACTGACACCTGTCCTGAGAGACAGAAACAGTTTTCCAAGCTAATAAACAATTCACATAGTGCTTGCCACAGTAGAGCAAGGAGCATTTGGGGTTCATAAACAACTAGAGTAATAGCTGTAGGGAGAAAGAAAAAGTGAAGGAAAAATGATGTATAGCTCAGAGTTGCCATTTCTTTTTCTTGTTTATGTTTTCTGTAAGTTTATTTACTGTAACTCTAAAACAGCATTCTAAGCTGACCCCAGCCTCAGGGGGAAAGGGAGGTCTGCCATAATATCTTTGGAAGGGAAAGTTACAAGTCAAGAAAAATACAGGCATATAAATGGATGCTTCAACCCAAACAGTTAGGCTACAATACTGTATTATTTACACAAATACATTTGTGCAGGATGTGTCCTAAACTGTTCAGAAACCACCATATTGAAGGAGCCCTTTGTATGCACGGGGACAGAATGTTTTCTACCCTGACACCTTAAAATGTTAGAGGTAATAAAATCAGTGCAATGTGCAAAGCATGACACATACCAAACTGCTCCTTCCTCGCATTTGTCACTTTAATGAAGCCATAAAACTTGTGCATGCAGTGAGGATGGAGGAATCACTGGTGTTTGGGGTTTTTTTAAAATACTTGGGTAGAATGTGGCCATTTTGGCATGAAGCTGGATAGGTTTATAGGTGGGGCAGAACAGGCAGATCTCCGCCCTTTTTGGTTGCTTAAGAGTTGGATGGTAGGATACAATTCAGAGCTGTAATGCAATCATTAGTACCTACTTACCATTGTTACTTGAAAATTTTAATATGCCTCTGAGGCATCCCAGAAATGTAAGTCTTCAAGTCAGCTAATTCCCAATAAAACCTTTGGCTTTTGAAAAAGCAAGCCTAAAAGGTCCAGTGCCATAACAGTGCATTTTATTTGCATGCTGTAAGATGGTTTCTTCTGCATTTCACTACACACAGGTTCCAAAGGAAATTAGACCATATGGTGAGCAATTTGCCTATGTGTGCAGTTTACCATCTTTGCCCTAACAGGTGTGGATATCACAGCAGGAATGGACCAACAGGAGTTTTTTCACTCAGCTGTTTGCCTGCTGTGAAAGGACACCCTCCCTCACTGCAGGTCTCCATCTCGCCATCCTCCACACAGCTGAAGGGCTAAGTTCAGCAGGTTGCCTGATGCTTATCCATCTCTTCTATGCCTCTGCTAGGTTACTTTTTGAACTGGTCTTTTCAGACAGCTGTGTGCAGCTTCCCTGTTATCCCTGTCATTCCTGCCTTCAAAATATACCAGACACAACTTCTGCAGGACCATGCTTCAACTCCACCAACACCTCCCACCTGCACAGGCTCTAGGCCTACCACCCTGCTCTCCAGTGCTGCAAACATTTTGATCCTCCTTCCAGCTGGCTGTCAGAGCCAAGGGGTCCTACCAGATCCCAGCACATTCTTGAGCTTTCTCCTTGGGTGCTTAAGATTGGCTGTGGACACAGGGAGCAGAAGGTCCTTGTACAGCAGCAAAGGATCTCATTGTCATTTCTCTTTGTGTGTACTTCTCTTAACCCTGGGAACAGATCACAGCATAAAAGGTGTTCAAAACCACAAAACTGCTGAGTTCACCAGTATTTTCATAGCATAATTTTGTAAATATTAATTTCTCCAAAATTCCCCTTTCTTCTCCCCTTACCTTGCTTTTCTGGTTGAAGATCTGCCAAGCTAATGAATTGAACGAAAGCAGGAAAAGCAACATAATAATCCAACCAAGACAAAGCAGCTATAAATTATAACAGGCAGGTCCAAATTCAATCTGCTGTTGTCCTGGTGACTGACTGGGAAGCAACTATAAATTTTTTTGTTTCTTCTCAGGCTGCAAGATGTCATCCACAATTGTCTGTCTTCCCTCTTCCCTTTCCCCAGCCTTCCTCTTCTAGCCTTGATGTTTCCCCTCTCAACCTGTTCTCTAATGATACAGCTTCGGAGTTAAGAAATCTTTCAACTTTCAGTGCTATCTGCTTCTGTATCTTTTTCTTCATTGTTTCGTTATTTTTTAAGAAAACTCAGAGGCACTGGACTCTTAGTCCTCCGAAGAGTTCTCTGCTCCCTGCAGTTCTTGTATGTCCTTTCTCACATGCTGTCATGCAGTCCTGTGTGACGTTAACTCAGTCCAGGAGCCAGTATGCCACTTTGTCACCCTGCTGCTTTGTGCTCCTTTGACTCCTTTCTGCCAGGCACACCAGTATTTCTACAGCTGATCTCTGACTCGGAGCAAACAAATAATGAAGCTGACCTCATCTCAGAAGATAAAGCAGTCTTTTACCTGGACACATGGTAGCAAAGGGGCTCAGGACTGCATTTCACCTTGCCTTCTCCATTTCACTGCTTCTTTGCTCTCTTTTTCATTTTCACTCATCCTGTGCAAAGAAGAAATCTTCTAATATATATATATATTTTAGCATTGAAGCTTTTTTTTGTGACTTTCCTTCTCTGTTCTCTAAAATTTTTGTGATGTTTTCATGTTGCCTGTAGAACACACAGAATTGAGGCAGTTTGTATGTTCTTCAGTTGTAAGAGCAATTATGGACACTAACATATTACATATTTACTTAAACTAGGTCAGTAATCTGTCCTCCACTAAGAGGGAGTATAGAAATTTGCCTAGACAAAGCATATGTGAAGTATGAAAAATTGCAAATAGAGAATGTGTCCACATTTGATGCCACAATCTGTTAGAGTAAGGTGTTTATAAAAGCAAATAGAGATATGTAATTTCTATCAACCTACCGAGCTGTGTTTTATTTCTTCAAAAATTTCCTCTTTCAGAAGTGAAAGCACTATCCAAGAGTATTAACACACACTGCATTTAGGAATTAGCTGAACGGCTTGCGTAACACACCTGTAAGTCAACATTTCTAAAATTTGACACGAAGAAGGCACAGTGTTCTTTATAAAAGAGGGCTGGGGTGGGGAGATGTGTGGTTTAAATTGTTCATTGCAATAGGATCTCATTGCCACATGTTAGAACAAAAAAACCAAAAAATTACTGCTCCTATTACTAATCAGAGGTTATAACAGAGGTGGGTGGTTTTCACCCTCAGTTACACAGATGTCTCTTTCCTGGTTTCTCTTTAATTTACTAAGCAGGAACATGGGAATAAATTTCTTGGAAGTTCACAATTGGGATTTTAAAATTTCTGATTCCAAAAAAATAGTTGCTCTGTTATAGGTGATTACTCACAATAAACAAAGAGAAATTGTGAACATGGCTAGATTTTGATTCAGCAGAGCAAATATTTCTAATACACCTATATATGGAAGAAATTCTTTAAAATTCTCCTGAAATATGTGTTTGCCAGAACACAAATCAAATTTACATCTGAGATCAGAGAAAGACCCAAGGAAGTCATGCCAGTCATATTCTTGGCAGCCATGGATACAATAATGCTGTCAAATATGGTATAAATTTCCTATTAACACATTGTACATTCTGCTTCTCTTGCCTCACCCACAGCTATGCAAACAGGAGTAGGTGGAGGCTGGGGACAGCTTGGTCCCCAGGCAGGACCAACAGGTGACTCTTAATCACCCAACAGCATTGAATGTGTCAGAGACCCCACAACAGACAGATAACATCCACCAGGACGAAACAAATCAGGAGAGGACTCCTTCAGCTAGTATAAAACACCAAGGTGTCACAGACTGACAGGAATAATCCCATGGCCTTGGTGACCATAGCATGAAACACATCTGTGAGCAGAGGATGCAAAAAGAGGCTGGCAAAATGACAAAGGAGGGAAAAAAGCCAAGGAGCTGCATCCAAGAAATGTGGCAAAAAACTAGGTGGAAAATCAAGAAGATATTTGCTTTCATGATGTCAACAATTAATGGCACACTCTGCTAATAGCTTTTTGTTTAGCAGCAGTGAGGTTTAAGATGGTTTTGAGAATTCCCATCTACCTTCCTTTCATCTGCCATTTTTTCCCCACCACACCTTCACTTTTCCAGGAACTGTTGCTTCTTTCACCCTGGATAGAGGAATCTCTCCCACTCAAAAACTTAACCAGCATAAATAACAGTGAAGAGAAGGGCTGTTGGAGAAAGAAATAAATTGAGAGGTGACAATTGCTCAAGAAAGCACTACTGGAACATGTACTTTGCCATTCTGTCCTGTGTGCCTTCACAATTACACTTCTTTCCCCAGTACCACTATGCTCTAATCCCTTGCAAAGCTGAAATAGAAGGGTATAATCAAATGACTTGCCCCTCCTGCCTGCCCAGGACCCCCGTGCCCTCAGAGGAGGGCAGGCTGGGCTCCTCAGGGAGCCCAGAGAGACAGACACCCACCATTCAGGCATCTGAGACCAGCTCTGCTGGTTGCCTCCCCTCAGTCAGAAATCTGATTCGAAAGGACGAGCAGGAAAAGTCGATGGAATAGCCTGACATTCCACTCTGCACACACTGACTGCTTCAAAAGCAGAGATGAAAGGCAGCCTCACCTTCCTGCTTCCCTCCCCAGGGGCCCTTAATCACGGGGTTGGTTCTTAATATACTCTTTGGGAAACTGGGGTGCTTAAAAACACATATTAAAAATTAAATGGCCAGAATCACATTTCGAAAAGTGCCCTCTACAGCTGATACAGATTGGTGTGCATCAAGAGCACTTTCAAATAGAATGCAGTGGCTTTTCCTGGTTTTGAAGGTGGGCCAGGTGCTAAAATTTGATGCCTACAAAAACAGATGTTGGATTTTGAAAAGCAAGCAGAGTTATTCCAGAGAAATAGCATGTTGAGAAAGACCACAGAAGCCACAAATTTCACTCCTATT